>KZ309682.1:15746-56767 GCA_000376725.2 Ladona fulva
ACAAGAGCGATTTCAAGCCGAGACGCCTACACCAAGAGGTTAACTCCCGCCGTTTGGACCTCCTGGAGGAAGTGGAGATCCGAAACTTTCCCAAAGATGGAATGATAGTCAATGAACAATTGTTTATGAACCCTTCCCCTCTCCTCTCTTTACCCAGCCAAATTTTCCCTGATGCTCTGTCCCCTACCCTCCCTCCCCCTTAAACTCCTTTACTATATATACTGTGGAGAAAATTGTCATTTTGCCTGAAGATGTAAGACCTTCTTACGAAACCGGTCGCAGAATAAAACCTGTGGAAAATTACGAAGGATTTTAATTTCATTTATTATCAAAGGCTTTCAATATCTATGAATGCAATGTATGTTTTCCTATTCCACTCCAATCTTTTTTCTACGATCAGTCTTAAAGCCAATATTGCCTTCCTTGTACCCCTATTTTTTCTAAACCCAAATTGATCCTCTGATAGCAGTGCTTCAGCTTTTCTTTCCATGCTGCAGAGGATAATATTTGTCATTAATTTTGCAGCGTATGATACAAAACTTATCCTTCTGTATTGTTCACATCTTATTGCCCCTGCTTTCTTAGGTATAGGTATTATAATATTGGCTTTAAATCTGCAGGGAGTTTTTTCTGATCATAAATCAACCGGATGAAGTTGTAGAGCCTGTCCTTCATCATTGCTCCTCCTGCCTAAAGAATTTCAGCTGGTATGTTGTCCACACCTGGGGATTTGTTATTTTTCAGGTTTTTCATTGCTAGATCAAATTCCTCTCTCAGTATTGGCTCGCTCATATCATCTATAGGTACTGTTTCTCTTTCTCTTTCAATACTGTTTTCAATATTATTTTCTGGCAATTCTTCATCTCCATACAGTACCTTGATATATTCTTTCCATCTTTCAATGAAATGCCATTTTTGTTCATTATTACCTTACTTCTGTTTTGATAATCCCCAAAGAATGCCTTTATTAATTTGTAGCCATTTCTTCCTCCATTCAGGTTCTCCTCTATCTCCATGCATAAGTTTTCGTAATATTTTTCTCTTGCTTTTTTCATCTCTCTATTTGTTTTATTTCTTAAGCTTCTTAGTTTCTGTTTATCTTCATCCTTTTTAGAACTTCTTAATTTTCGTTTCTCTTCTATCATTTTCACTATTTCATTTGTAATCCATTCTTTATTTTTTACTCTCCCTTCCTTTCCAATTATTTCCTCTGCTGTTGCAAGGAGAGCATCTTTTATTGAGGACCAAATTTCTTCCACTTCATTGCAATCGCTTAAATTTTAAATATGTTGCTTTTTGCTATTGTTCTAAAATATTCTCGTCCTTTAGTTTTGCTACATTCCATTTCTTCTTCGTCCTCTTAGTTAATTTTTTGAACTTCAACTGGCTCTTTATCATAACCACATTATGGTCTCTATCTATATCACAGCCTGGGTAACTCCTACTGTCCTTGACTTGATTCCTAAATCTCATCATGATAAATTATAATTGCAATTGGAGGATGAAGGAAAATAATTCACTAGGCTGTTCTACTGCCAGTTGGTGAATGGCACTCTCAGTATTTGGTTAGAGATGTCTCTGAAGCCTTCTTATCATAGTTAAACCTGGGCTATACATTGCCTTCAACATTAACACCCTTCCCCCAATGAGGCAATAAACCAAGGCCTTCTGAGGAGGGATGAGAGCTATATGTAAATATACAACCAGACATTTTTTGTCATTATTTTCTAAAGCTAGAATTTTAAATTTATTTCGAAGGATTAAACATGTAAACAAACACAGATTTTGAGTTAAATAATTATCACTTTTCATGTGAATTTTTATTTTCAAATATTAGCAATATTAAGATATTACCATTCATACTTATTTTATCAAGAAATTATTCATAATTTGGTTATCACAAAATATCATTAAAAAAACATATTTTCACATGCTTATACAAAATACCACTAGTGATAGTCTACAATTTATTGTTACAGGAAACTCATACGATGCTTTGATGAATTGTTTCCTTTTTCAATTCAAACATTTCTTACATTAGCATCATAAAATATAACGCTATATATACAGACATTATATTACATCATTAAAATAATATTCAAAGGTAATATACATATTTTAAAATGTTATAATAATAAACTTATAATATACTGAGAAATCGATAAGAGGAAACAGGAGATAAGTATTGCAAAATTAGAAGAAAATCGGAGAGAGTTCCAGCTAGAACTAAGAAATAGGTTTTCAGCACTTCAAGAAGTGGAACTAGAAGCCAAAGTCATGGAAGTCGTGAAGGCAGNCTTTACGGCATACGATAGACAATCATCAATTCTAATAACACCGTGAATTGCATGTTTCTATCTTAACGGAAAGTACCCTAAATGAATTCATGAACTTCAGACAGAAAAACTGCCCTAGCATCGAATTAAGGACCCTCAGGGTAAAAAGCTCTAGGTATACTATAGAAGTGATAGCGATCTATCGATGACGTGAATTTGAACGTTCTAACTTACCTAAAAATACCCGAAATGATTTCTTGAACGTTTTGCACTAATAATTTACCTAGCATCGAACCTGGGGTCATCAGAGAAACATCCTTTGCGGCAAACGGAAGATAAAAAAATTTTCTAACGATTCCGTAAATTTCAACCTTTTATCTTTACGCTAAGTAGGTTAAATAAATTTCAGAAAATGCGCTCAATGCATTCTTATAGGAAAATGGACGGATTTGGGGCCCCTTAGAATCGAACCCATGATGCGTAGAACGGAAGTCCGCTTTTTTCCTAGATGTCCAAACCCGCGACTTTACGGCAAAAAAATCGACGGCTCCGTGAAGCACTTCCTTCTGCATCGCCTTTAGTATCCTATATGTATATATATCTATCTATCTATATATACGAGTAAAAGTTGCTTGCATACTGCAAGCTTAATGTAAGATACATTAACTAAGGCATTACACACCTTTTGAGCCACTCCGCCTTCCATACACCGTTTTCCATGCACCAACTTAAATAACCTAAACGAATTATTCATAATACGTGCATAAGTAATGTCCTAGCATCGATCCTGGGTCCATTAGGACAAATATCTTTACGGCATACGATAGATATCCCCATCTTCTATAGATGTAGCGAATGTCAACCTTCTACCTGACCGGGAAATGCCGTTACGAATTTTTGAAAAATCTGTCATTCGAATGGTCCTGGGATCGAACCTGGGCCTTTAGGGCAAAAAGCTTTACGGCTACGATAGAATATCATCTATTCTAACAACACCGTGAATTACAAGTTTCTATCTTAACGGAAAATACCTTAAATGAATTCATGAACTTCAGACATACGAACTGCCCTAGCATCGAACTAAGGACATTCAGGGTAAAAAGGTTTAGGTATACTATAGAGGTGTTTGATTTCTATCGAAGACGTGAATTTCAACGTTCTATCTTACTTAGAAATACTCTAAATGATTTTTTGAATGTTTTGCACTAAGTACCTAACATCGAACCTGGGGCCATCAGGGATAAATCTTTTGCGGCAAACGGAAGATAAAATAATTTCCTAACGATTCCGTAAATTTCAACGTTCTATCTTCACGCTAAGTACGCTAAATGAATTTTTGAAAATGCGCTCAATGCATTCTTATGGGAAAATGGCCCTTTTTGGGGCCCCTTAGAATCGAACCCATGATGNTTCCGAAGGAATGGAACCATGCAAAGATTGTCCTTTTGCACAAGAAAGGAAGCAAGGAAGATTTGAAGAACTACCGCCCCATCAGCCTCCTTCCTGTTATTTACAAAACGCTCATGAGAGTAATAGCTGCAAGTCTGAAGATGTCCCTGGCAGCTGCCCAGCCCAGAGAACAAGCTGGATTTTGCAAGGGATTCAGCACTATGGACCACATACTGCAAGAAATTATCAGCAGAATGAACGAATATGAGATGCCACTAGTACTCTACTTCATAGACTATGCCCAGGACTGATGCAATATCCCCTATTAATCTTTCTCTTTAACTAACCAAGTGGAATATAATGTATTCTTTCACCCCAAAATGATGTATGATCAAAGATTATATTATATTCCACTTGGTTAGTTAAAGAGAAAGATTAATAGGGGTTATTGCATCAGTAAAAAATCTCACTTCAGCTAATTTTACTTATGTGCTATAGATATTTTTTGCCACATAGCTGAGTGGGCAATGCATTCAACTTCAATGAAAGCTGTCCTGGGTTCGATTCCCAGTATTAACTATTATATTAATTAGTAGTATTAACAATACTAGTACTAAATATTTTTTAAATGTGTCCATATATATTTCAGTCAGTGGCTCAAATTGTGATGTGCATTGAAAACAATTTCGTTCAGTATTGGCAGCATTTGAAATATTTTTTAAGGTTCGGCTGTGCTCTTCACAACACCTTGATTAGACAGGTAATATTAAAATCCTATTGTCTCAAGTAATAGTTAAATTCATGTTGTTTATTTGTATACTCAATCTTAATTTATATGTAAATGGCCAGAGTATAGGCCTAAAATAAATAGATGAAATTACTTGAATGCATCTTAAAAAGAAACAGCTGAAGAGTTTTCTCAAAGGTTTATGAATGACTTTAAACCCCATACATATTTTTGTGAACAATTTGTGGCAATTTGCATTTTAGTCTCATCAAATCCAATGTCATTTTATGCTTCTTAAAATGAATGCATTATCAGCAAAATTTGTCAATCAGATATGTTTATGTCTTGCTTACCGATTCTCTTCTTCCATCATCTGTTCATCTCTTAGTTGGAAGGCATGTTTCTACAAAAACTTGCATTCTGAATTAACTTATACAAAGTATATTTCAATCTTGGAAAGCTGGAAAGTCTCTTTTAAAATTTTCTACGAAAAATCTCCAACTCCTTCACAACACCCACTGGTGATCCAAAATGATTTCAGAGTTGTAGGGGTATCCAACATTTGGAATTTAGGGAGCCGAGAAATAAAATTGGTTATCACACAATGACATTAATTTACAACTTGAATCAACTAACCTTCTAATGGAACAGTTATTTTACATTTGGAATAGTATTCAGGAAATCAATTACACAAATCTGAATGGTTGTGCTACATTTACCCTACTTTAGTTGATGGAAATGTGTAATATTTTGCCTTTTGTCATTCGCACATAACTCACCCAGATAAATCAAATTTTAATACAAATTAAGGGAAGTCAACTAATTTTCCATATTTAATTAAACCAAAATTTAAATTTAAAATTTAGGCATTTCAAAGGAGGATGAAGGAAAATAATTCACCAGGCTGTTCTACTGCCAGTTGGTGAATGGCACTCTCAGTATTTGGTTAGAGATGTCTCTGAAGCCTTCTTATCATAGTTAAACCTGGGCTATACATTGCCTTCAACATTAACACCCTTCCCCCAATGAGGCAATAAACCAAGGCCTTCTGAGGAGGGATGAGAGCTATATGTAAATATACAACCAGACATTTTTTGTCATTATTTTCTAAAGCTAGAATTTTAAATTTATTTCGAAGGATTAAACATGTAAACGAACACAGATTTTGAGTTAAATAATTATCACTTTTCATGTGAATTTTTATTTTCAAATATTAGCAATATTAAGATATTACCATTCATACTTATTTTATCAAGAAATTATTCATAATTTGGTTATCACAAAATATCATTAAAAAAACATATTTTCACATGCTTATACAAAATACCACTAGTGATAGTCTACAATTTATTGTTACAGGAAACTCATACGATGCTTTGATGAATTGTTTCCTTTTTCAATTCAAACATTTCTTACATTAGCATCATAAAATATAACGCTATATATACAGACATTATATTACATCATTAAAATAATATTCAAAGGTAATATACATATTTTAAAATGTTATAATAATAAACTTATAATATACTGAGAAATCGATAAGAGGAAACAGGAGATAAGTATTGCAAAATTAGAAGAAAATCGGAGAGAGTTCCAGCTAGAACTAAGAAATAGGTTTTCAGCACTTCAAGAAGTGGAACTAGAAGCCAAAGTCATGGAAGTCGTGAAGGCAGCGGNTTTAAGAATTATGATAATCGCAGTAGTAGTTTCCAACCCTCCACTCCCCTTATTTCCCCTCCTGCGCCGCCCCCATCCGTAGTCTTAGCATAAAAAGGTTTTCAGGCCAGCGGCATGCCTTTTCTTCGCTTGACTGCTGAAGGTTACGGTTCAACCCTGATTGAAGACACCTTTCTTCCTTACAAAGGACATCGACTGGCGTTGAAGACAGTATCGCAGACAGTTGGTCGATTCTCTTCGTGAGTTTCGTTAAAGATTAAGTTTTGTTATCAAAAGTTTTAATTGTTCCTCGTTAATTTAGGTTGTTGTGTGCGTTAACGTATTTTTCATATTAGTTCCAATTTCTTCGTGGGAATTCGTTATTGTGAAGTAAATGAGTTAACCGTTAGGTGTTGATATCGTTGAAAGTATAATTTCGTTCAGGTGCGTAATTAATCGCAGTGATTTTGAGCTACACCTTGCTGTCATTGATTAAGGGCTGGTTGCCCGAACGTTACAGTTTTATCTTAAAGATCTTTTTAAAAGGTAACCAGATTGGTTAAATTGTTTCATTCAGATTGCTTCGTTCCACACTTGCAAGTTCTCTACCTCTATATTAAAATTTGATATATTCCGTACGACGTGCCTTCGCGAATGAGCTGTTCGGTAATAGAACATATTCGACCACCTTATCACCCCCGAGAGATGGGATTTTCAATTTTCGCCAAACCGAAAACTTGATCGGTTTTGATCATTATTTAAAGTTTTTCTCATGTTTTCAACTTTGATGTATCGACGTTTGGTTAAAATTAACAAGCCGGTCTGGTTTCGGCATAATTAGAACGTTTCAACCTGTTATCTGCCTTGTTGTAAATGGCCAATTTGAATTCGATAAAGAGTTAAATGAAGATTTCGCATTGGACTTGGGGGATAGTTAACCATCAGACCCAACCTACGTTGAAATACCCCTATTTTTCCTGGCTCTAAATTCTCACCGGTTTAATGTTATGCCCGAAGTCGGTTGCGTGAGCCTACCCTGAAAGAAACCCAAGCCAACATAAGCCAACAGAATGTTTAGCGGAAAGCAATCGTGGGCATTAGACTCTGGTTCGCGGATTTCAGTGACTTCGGGAGTGAAAAGCATAAAATTGGATTAATTACTCTTTCGCTCTTTTAACTTATTTTGTGGTAACGGGTTTAATCAATTAATGCCGAGATGTTGTAAACGCGTTAACTTAACGTTGTTACAGTGAAAAGGAGAGAGGAGTGGAAGTGATTTATGAAATCGGAGCTTGAGACATACGTTGAGGTAAGTCCCGAGGGATATCGTAATTGGTTTCTTTTAGTTCGATCGGGCGATTCAGCGATGCAATGACTGTAACGTAACCTCAAGATTGTGTAACTTACTTGATTTTTGATAAAAACTTCTTTGCATCATAATGATAAGATATTTTGCTCTGAAAAAGGCTAAAAAGTAACTGTTAAATCAAATTTAAGATCATGCTATTCTGAAGTGAATTTTCAACTTTGAATGAGTTCGAAATTCGATTCAAACTCTAAGACCTCCGTTGAATGTTGCGCCGTAAAGCGGTTCGCTGTAGGCCAAAGTAGTCTGAAATCGGCTCTGTTGATTGTAACGTCTTACCCAGTTTATCCATAGACAATATTCCATATTTACATAATGTAAATTTTTGGCATTCTGGTGATGCTTTGGTTTTAGTGCTCAAGTCTTCCTGAAAACGTTGTCATTAAGGGATTACTTATTCTGCAGTGTGCTAATTTTCTCACAATTAGGCTAGTTGCGCAGGAATTTGAATCTTTAATTATCCCGAAATTTCACTGTCAGCAAATGAAAAATTCGAAAGGCAAGTAACTCTAAGCACTCGAAAAATGTCACTTTAATATTAGCATAAAATTGGATATAATTATTATTATTCTAGTATAATTTTCTTTGGNAATTCGAAAGGCAAGTAACTCTAAGCACTCGAAAAATGTCACTTTAATATTAGCATAAAATTGGATATAATTATTATTATTCTAGTATAATTTTCTTTGGCCGTATTGGATGAAATCCAAATGTTCCCTCATAACTAATGTTTGAATTCACTGTTATTTTGGCAAATTTTCTTAATTAAAAGATATTAAAAGACATAATTTTTCAAGATATGTTACAGACTTGTTGTAATGTTATGAAAAGTTGATTTTTGAGTTATTTTCAAGCTTGCTATTGTTGCAGGGTTTAAGAAGCCTTTTATTGACATCCATTTTCAAATAAAAAAATTAATGTAATTTTCCTATTTATTTATTGGTGATTATGCTCTGTAGAATCTCCGCTATGTAATTTTAATTAATGTCTAAATATTCTACTGCAGGTTTGGCTGGGTTTATTATAGAGAAATTGCAAAAAGAAGACACCAGGAGCAGATTTTTTGTGCTTTAATTTAAATATTTTGAAGTGTAAATTTTATTACAGAGAGCAATAAAGAAATGGCAGAAAGAACTTTTTCAAGTTTCATTTTGGATGTGTCCAACTCCTCACCCGCCAAATTTTTGGTACAGTAGGGGGCGCGAAACCTGGGCCTATCTCGGAGCTCAAAAATTCAATTGTTTTTCCTCCTGCTGTGGCAGCCGCCATCTTTATTTTCTGTACTTGTATTCCCAGTGATCTGTGTCTTTTCAATGGCTATGTTCAGAATAATTCAAAGTGAAAATTATTCTGAACATAGCCATTGAAAAGACAGATCACTGAGAATACAAGTACAGAAGGTAAAAAATATCTGAAAAAATAAAATTATGAAACATGAGAAAACAGCATTATATTTTAACCAATTGACCTTGTGGACTTATAATTTTTTTTCAAGCAGTTTAGACTTCAAAGGGTTAAAGCAAAATTTCTGGAAATTCTAGAATGCTCTGGAAACTTCACATTTCCTTCCATTAAACTCATAATTCTAACTACATCAAAATGTGACTAACAATCGTTAAACCTAAATCCTGAAAAATAAAAATCAAGAAACAATTGAAAATATGATTAATTCATAACTAAAATTCTTAACACTGACATCTAGAAAAAATGTTTTCCAAGTATGAACATGGAAGGATTGTTTTGGAATTGCAACTATAACTCCTATTGTAATGAGTACTTGACTCAAATGTGTAACATAAACATTACTAAAATACATAAAAGGTTTGAAAACTAAGCAACCTCTTGTAGCATATAGATGAAAAGGATACCTCTGCAAAACCTCAAACAGAATTGAAGGGAGTTGCTATTTTAAAGGATATGCAAAATAAATAATTGCTCCTTGGAAAATGAACTCTACCAGTACTTAAAAATGTAGTCTTCACATTACATTACATTTTTCTACTTCAGATGTTTGAAAATTTTGGTTTGAAAAAATTATAACACTAAAAAGGCTATCCTGAAAAGTTGTTCCACCAATGAATAAGAAAAAGTTATGAACTTTGAGTTGAATATATGGGGAGTGACAAACTTTGTATATAAAAGCAAGAAATGATCATCAATCATCCTAATTTTACGAATCCAAGGAATTTATTCATATATGAAGCACAGGTTGACTTCATCTCACAGATTAATTACTCTGAAAAGGCAGCTAAAAATTTAGTATAACATCTATTATCATAACAGATGGCCAAGTCCTCGAATTCCTTAACTTATGAAGTAAAGTATTTCAGACTCATTTCAAGTAACAAGGGGATTGAAACTCAACACTAACATACTTTGTTCTGAAAGCAAGTGACACTTTCAGCAAATAATTCCAAAATCAGCCTCCATCATCTTTTTAGATATTCATCATTAGTCCTTATATACATTTATTTTACTTTGAGAAGATTAGAGTCTCAATATCTTATCTTTTCATATAATAATCCTTTCTGTTATTAGTGAGATCTTTGAACTAACACTTTTCATATTTTAATCCTCCAGTCAAACAATATGAATAAAAGCACAAATTGGGTGCATTCAAATTGTTGCAGCTCTAAAAGGAGGAATCAAGAAATGACAACTGAATTTTCCTGAATAAGCAATAACTGAAATTTTTAATTTTGAAGGCATTCATAAAATTAATATTCTACTTCTGTCATCATGACATTAATAAGAAAATTTGAGTTTTAACTATTTATTGGCCGAGTAAACAAAAAACGACACAACAAAATACCTGAAAAAGACTGCATGAGCCAGTGAGTGCCTCGCCCTGCTAAAAAGTCGACGCTGGCTATGATGTAGGGTTGGGAGATGCAATTCTGTCAATGCTTGCTGTCAGTTGAAACAGTGCTGTGACCTGCTGCAACAGCTGATACTGGCCATAGAAGAAGAGGTGCTTTGTCTTGCTAATAAGCCGACACTAGCCATCAGAAAAGGAGGTGTCATATCCTGCTACTCGAGCCAATACGTGCTGTAGGAAGGATAGGAGGAGAAGGTGCCTTGCTTGCCTCAGCCAGTTCCTTAAATACTGCAGAGTACGTGTTTAATTGCTTTTTGTCTCGAATTTAAATTTCTAGAGGGTTTGGCTCCTATGAGATGGAAGTGGAGAAGGAGACATAAGCATCTATGTCTGAGGTAGAATATGAATCATGTCGGACTTTCAGCTAAGTAAGGTCATCAAACCTTACTATAGGCGGGTGATGTCTGGACCGACAAAATGAGGGTTTCAGTTCTTGATGTGGGTCATCAAACCTCACCACATCCCAGTGCATATGGAACCTTTAGAGATGAAAGCTGGGACAGAGACGTAACTAACTTTTCGAGTATGAGCTAGGAAAGGGAAACTACAAAAGAGATGATCTCTTGGGTTTGGTTAGGGTGCAGGTCATTGAACCTCACCACACTGCATTAATCAAACAACATCAAAGAAAACACACTGAAATTGGGAAGAGGTTCATTCTCTCTAATAAAAATATATTAACAACCTACAATATATAAATATAATCCACAGCACATAGAAATACTACCATTTCCAAAGCATGTATCTCATTAAATCAAACATTTCTAAGGCACACCCATATGCCATCTCTACATCCAAATGTTTTATGATTTTAAATATAGATTGCAGGAAGCAATTGAGCTTCCTGTCATTCCAAAAAGAATTAATAACAATAATTAAAAAAGAAACAGAATTAGAGAAATTTTGGATGTCCCACATGATATTACTGAATGCATGAGAGGACAGCAGCTGGAATGGTATGGCCATGTCCAATGAATCAGAAAGGAGAGGCAACCAAAACAAGTCCTGATGTGGACTCTTATTAGGAAAAGGAGAAGAAGGCACAGAAAGAGCTGAAATGAAGGGATTAAAATCAAGATGAAGCAGAGAGGTGCCAAATAATTGCAATGACCAAGATAAGTGGAGATCAGAAATTAGGAATCTGAAGACACTGTAGAGCATTATAATTATACTATTGTAGTCATCATTCTAAACAAAAACTGACATCCATCAGAATTCTCTCTATAATACGTTCCTTTTTAACATTCACTGACTACAGGTAGAGTTAACTGAGTTAGTGACTCTTGACAGGAAATAATTCACAAAAAATTCAGGTTTCTTCTAAAGTTAATTTCTTAATATTGCCAAACCAAAAAAATCTTGAACCATATTAAAAATTGAAATCTTTCTTCCAATCATTCTAAATAGACCTTCCACTTAATCAGAATTGGCCTTTAATTGCAAATTATCAAAGTATCGCTGTTTGTTGAGCTCATAATCGGGTTTAACTAATCAGAAATCCTGAATTGAATGATTTGATCGATTCAAGAAAATAACAAACAAATGGCAACTCATTTCCACTGAGAACAACATATTTACAAAATAATGAAGGTAATATTATTGAAGGAGATTATTCTTAATTTAAGCATTAAAGAAATTGATTGCAGAAGATGAGGACCTCTTTTATTTCTCTAAGATGATGGAATCATATCTTCATTATGCAAAGGAAATATTTCTTTTAACCAATGTTAGACTAACTAAAACAAACTATAACATCTTGTATTTGCCTTGATAATAATTCAATCTGTGCTTTAAATTTCATAAATAAACGCATCAGATCAGAGAATATTAGAAAAGGTTTCCCTGTTATTAATTTTATATCAGCAATTGCAATTGGAAATTTGCAGTAAAATTTGTGACTCTAAGCAAAAGGAAAGTGGCATCAGGAGAACACAAAAAAATGGAAAAAGTTACCTAGGTAATATTACAGAATATGCATGTTTCTTTTACAAGTTAAATTAATTAAAGAATTGAAATACAAATGGCAAAATCTAACAGAAGTGAACTGTTTCATATCTGAGAATCTGGTTGTCATTTGCAATGAAGAATGTTTAGAAAACTTAAGATACCTGTACTGTCATCAAAAACAAAGTCCCAGAAAAATGAAGAGGAACCGATGGAAAAAGGGAATCAAAATGTGATGTCATCATTTATGCCAATGTTGTATTTCATATATACCTATCTGAATTTGAAAATTGATGACCAAGTTTTGAATCCCTACAAAGTATAAAATCAATGTGAAAAGTTAAATAATAATAAATCAAAATCCTGACTCGTGAAAGTAAGAGCTTACTTCAGAATGCCATTTTCCTCCCTTGGAGGTGCAGCCAGGGCCGAGACAAAAATTCATTTCAGATATTTCCTTTCTCCTTTCCTGTACAGTCATAATACCACAGATGAGATGTTAAACACCATTCTTTCACTAATTCACAGGATTTTAAGGGTTCCCTGAGTTGAACTTAATCATTTTTTAAACATTGGAGCTTTAAGCCTACGGGGACAAATAATTCTGCTGCACCAGGTCTGTGATCACCCTTGGTTATCTTCAAACACCAGCAATATTGCACCTCCGTTCGCTAATCCTTTGTTGTCTCTGTATACTCAATTAGCACTTTAAAATAAGTTAAAAGTAAATGTTCAAAGAACAAAACCAGGGTTTCCCCACCACCCCATGGCCTTCTAAAGAGAATAAATCAATCTATAATTTTTTATTCCAGTCCCATTTTTATTCAGTATAAAAGATACTGCTTCTGACTCAAACTGGGACGAATGATGGAGAAATATTATACACAAGTTAAAACTCTCTGAACTGCTTGCACCCCTTTATAACATGTTTCCTCAAAAAAAAAAGTTTCTTCCAGCTGATGATCTTTATAGCAACCTAAAGAAGTATTTTCCACCAGTCATATAGGCATTCTGTAACATAAACTCATTGATTTATTTTTAATGTTGGATCACACTTCAGAATTGATTACAAACAATTCATCCAAATTAAACTAGTCTCCCAAGGATTTTATATCAACACAGTTATCACTGTAATATTTCATTTAATATAAAATTATGTTAAGAGCATTTAAATCATCTCTCTATGGGCAAGATTCTACACTAATGACTTCCTTTAAATGTAAAAACAATAACTTGAGGAATGTGACTTAAATGCAACATATTTGGAGAGATGGGTACATTAGGATCAAAACCCTTTTCCACAGCATAAAATTCAGCAAATCATTTCTTCATACAACAAAGAATCATAATTCATATATGCAGAAAGAGCCTTCCTCTCAAAAATAGAGTAACACAAAATCGATTTGGTCATGATGTTGAATTTGTTGTACTTATTGATTCCCTAATGCAGCACCAAAGTATATGTCACGTGGAAAGTTGCATTCAAAGCTTAACAAATATTGAAATTGAAATAATATGAAAGTAATGAAAATAATGAAAGAATATTGAAATCAAGATGCCAATATAATTTCAAACAGCTGAAGTGCATAAGGAATGATTTACTCTACACTGGCAGCTGAATTTCAGAATTAACTCACTTTGTAGGCATAAAAAGTGAGGCTATAAACTTTATTTAAAATTTGAAATATAAATATACTCGAAATAACAAGTAATTTTAGAATGATCAGCCTTGTACTCGAAATAATCTTATTACCTTCCTTGCAGGTAACTTAGCCTCGCTGACTTCATGGGCTAATGACATAAAAACTATAGTTTTTCAAAGCTCCAATAAGGTTGTGTTAAACGTTAAACAAGTGAATGATTAAATGAACGTAAATTAGCAACAAGAATTACAAATATCACTAAATACTCACATTTTTCTCAGCCAATCGTTCACATCACACGTTTCAGCGGCGTAAATAATCTAATGCCCACAAGGTTAATCGCGTAATTCGCCAATCCGCCAAACCAATGCTCGCATTGCTAGCCAGGAATAGTAAATGTATAAATGCAAATAAAGCATAATTAGCATATTCTAATATATGCTAATTAGCATATTCTACAGCTAATTCTTGTCAGACGCGAAACTTCAGATGCATTTTCCTACTCCTAGCGCCAAGTTTGAATACTACTAATACAGCCTAAGTAGCTGGATAAGCGAGACAATTCTATAATAGACGTGCCCCGTCATTTTAACTTCTGCAAAAGTAAGAACGCCTCGCATTACCCAACTATAAGCGAATATCTTTTAGAAAATGCAATACATTGCGCGTGTTGACATGTCGTTCGCAAGTTTTTGTCTGAAAGTAGTCATGTTGTTACTATACTACTATATATCTATTTTTTAATAAATTTAGTTTATCTATTTTTTAGTAGATTCACCATCATGAAGACACCATTTAAAATGCATTGGCCCGTGCATTTTAAACGGGAGATATTCGGGCGCTGTTGCGACATTTGCGTAAAAATATATAGTGTCAAAATTGTTGAATTTTTTCAGTATTGAATAGAATTGATGCCGGATTTTACTGTGTGTTTAACTTTTAGATCTTTACTACCATAATTGCATAAAAAACGAAAATGTTATATTTCAAAGAAATTCTGGATTTCTTTCCTGTTCTGTTTGAAAGCGTGCCTTAAGTTCTCTAATTTAAGGAACACATTATTTTTAACATCCAACTCTGCCTCAAATTATTTTCTTTCCGATAGCATTATTTATTTTGCAGACAAACGTTTTTGAGGCAAGTATTTAACAGAAATCGTAGGGGAAGTCGAGAATTTTTGGTAAAATGCATTGAAGAAAGGACATGCTGTTTATTTTCCGTCTTATATGCTTTGGAAAAAACTTCCAGCGGGAAAGTTTCTCAGAGAATAGTGAAATTATTTTATTTGCAAATTTCAACGTCATAAGTTTATAATAACTCAAGAAAAACAATTTTTCTTTCGGGGGTAACGCCGTTCACGGCGCGGGCCGCGATCGATCGAGCGGCTATCTCTGCGATGTGAACAATCTTCCTACTGTTACGATTGTTTGTCATGATACTGTTAATTAAACGACCAATTAGCATTTAAATAACAACATATCATTGATTTATTTAAATATGGTAAAGTTTCCCATCTTCCAGCCTTTTCTAAACGACTACCTACTTCGCTACACTCTTGACAACTTCCTTTTCGCAGTAAGTAGTTGATGAGGATAGCTTTGTTAACATTAATATGCACAGCCACAGCATTTAACATAATGTTTTAATTCCCTTAACTGAGTATTACTGTTAGTTTCCTCAGTATTAGCCCTACTAGCATACAAACAACAATAGTTGATGAGTGTTGACTGTTGAGGGAGGTGCTTTGGAGTTTACCCACGAACAGGAATAGCAGTGAAGAGAAGCAATTTCCGAAAAAGCATTAAGCATAACTCTCGTTCGACAGGCTGGTTTAATGTTACAGGAATAAATATAGATTGAATGGCTCAGACCAAAGTACTTAATTTTTATTGACATTTCATGCTATGTGTGACTGCTTTAACCGGTTTCCACTTTAGCTAGGAGTACTGTCCATTAATTTCCAAGAAAGAAGATAAAGCAAGAAATTCTACAATAGTTTTGTTTATATAGAATGCAATCTAATATCTATAATCTTATGTTAGTATAGTTTCTGCATTACATACATATTTTATGTGGAAGTTCTCCATTTAATAATCTCATGATACACAGCAATAAGCTATTTTACTAATATTCCATAACACCTATTAGTATACAAAATGTCACTACTATTATATTTGTAAATGTTGATAGTGTAATTATGCTAACCATCTATTAATTGAAGGCTCTACTTACTTGAGTAAAATTTGGAAGTTCCCCTTCTGTGATGGGGAAACATAAACAAAAATTATCTAGAGTTTACATTCAGACAAAAGTCCATTCATCTATCATCATTCTGTAGTGCCACCCCCTCTGGCAGTGGCGACAAGAATGGGTGCTTGCCTTTGGTTGTTGGGAAGTATCAGAATAAGCACTCACTCACTAGTAGAGTAAATAACAAGAGTTTTATTTTACCTTAGTATGCATGAATCTACTTCATGGTTTGAGAGACTCCTCCGGAGATGCAGCTGAGGCAGCGAATGCAGAGGGATGCAGCGAAGGCAGCTGAGAGCAAGGGCATCAAGCCAATCCTTGGGTATGAGTGGTTTCTTGGAGATGGTTACACTGTGACACACAGCTCAGACGCAAAGATAATCAAGACTACTGTTTTCCTACCTGGAGGGTTTAAGTATCCCTGGCTTTTGAGGGTGACTCTAAAGGGGGGAACTCTGCATTAGCCAGGCAGTGTACAAAAAGGGCAAAGTGTGGGAAGGTCACAAAGAGCAGTTATTGGACTGAGAGTTTTGGGAATAACATATTTACAGCAGCCATGTGAGGAAGAAGAAAAACAGCAAAGTTGCTCAAGAATGGAAGGGCAAAGGGAACAAAAAATAAAAAATTAGAGCAATCCTCACAATAAGCTTACTAAGGGGAAAGCTGTTTGATGGCCGAACAGTGTAAAGTCCAAATCCATGGAAATCATGTTCACTCTTGTTGTGGGAGGAGGAGTTCAAGGGCACCGGTGAAAAAAGGTGTAGGCATTTGCATCCTGGGCATTACAATTCATTCTCCACAGGGCTCTAATATGACATTTTTATGAAAACAGTGAGTAAATAAATTTGACTTCTACAATGGAATCAGTCATCAAGATGACAGGGAGATATGTGAGGGAAAAATAACATTAAAACTTTTATGCTAAACAACTAAAATTGAATTGATATTCAGAAATGTCATGTCTCATCACCCTGAAAAGCATACATACAAGTCAAGGTAAAATTGCATTGCAATAAGTTAATTGCTGACTTATGGTACCTTTGTACACATATTTTTTCACCTAAACATAGCTCACAAGCAGGCAGAAAGTTTACCATGAGAAGAATTCAGAATTGTAAAATCAATCACACAAAGTTGCATACCAGGCTTCAGTAAAATCATTAAGCCCAAAGACAGAATTACAGATCCAATAACAAACTTCAAATGTATGAATTTGTACATACACCTATATTGTATTGAGGATTGTATCTACAAAATTTAAAGAAGACAGAGAGAGAGAAATCTTAGAAAATGCTAACAGAAATTATTGGTTACAGAATGAATTAATAAGTTGTTACATTCAAATTTCAATGAGTTAAGATATTAAATAGATTTCTCATTTGAAATTGGTTACCTTTCAATGTTTATTAATTAAGAGAAAAAGCGCTTCAAAGATTATTCACCGTAGAAGAATCTTATACATGTGGAGTAGCATTTTATTTATAACAGGTTTATTGATCTGATTAATTTGTTGCAAAAAATAGTTCCAAAAGTGAATAATTTAGAAACAATCATTAAACTTGCAAAATACTTATGACTATGGTAACCACAATTTAGCTCAGTTTCAGGCAGATAAGGCATATAAATACAGGATTACCCATTCTACTGAAATATCTTTGATTCTTTTGCATTCTGCTCATTACAAAACAAAATCACTTTACCTTTTCAGGTAAATAGTCAGGTATGAGATGTTAAAGATTTGCTGCTGCTAGACAACTTGCAGCTCAGCACTTTAAAGAAAGCAAACCCAACTTTCAGGAAGATCCTAAGCTTCTTCATTCAGTCATTCATTTATATCAACCTCTAAATTTATGGCAAATAGATCCTGACTAGGGTCAGAGGATAATCTTAAAAATGTTCGCAACTTACCAGGTTAAGTACATATAATCACTTGCAATGAGAAAAGCAATTTCAAGTAATTCATTAACACCAAAAATATTTTTATTTCATGGAAATATCTGTAAACATACACTGGTGTAAAATAAGTTTGGCTACTATATATTCTTAAACAAATTTGGAAAAGATGTTGTTGGCTTCTCAATTACATTTAACTATTAATAAGGGAGAATAATAATGTTATCTTTTGAAAACACAGCACATTGAATTAAGGAAAGCATTGCATAAGAAATGGAAATTGTACATAATTTAAACTTAGATTTACTTAACAAAAGAACCTTTAGTTGCTTCATTATTTGAAAACCCCATTGGCAATATCAAGCTGAAAAAGAAACTTTCCAAAATGGTCATATGTTTATCCTTGTGATTTGCCACTGCAAATGCTAAAATCTTCACCTAGAGAGAAAGAAATTTCCTCCTCTTCATGTAGTTTATCATTAATTATTACCATTACTTTGGGCCTAACTTCCCTATTTATTCTCATGAGGAGATGCATGAGTTCTGATTTAACTTTTTAATTTAATTTTAATAGTCTTTAATAGCTTTACTTATATTTTCTTAGTCGTCAAGGAAACTGACTGTTAATTACCACATAATTTCACAAAATTTTTGTAAGTTTTATTAAATTTTTTGCAATTTCAAATGGATTAAAATTCATATAGATTCCATGATTAAAACTATAACCTACATTCAATTTCCATTCTTTTATTGTTTGTCACAATTTCCTAAAATAAGGATAATGTTTTTCACCCTTATTTTTGAGACTATTTCCTAAAAGTAAAAGAGCAGTTCTCTAAATTTTCCATCAGGTAGCATAGCAAGCTTGGTGAAATGTAACTAAATTTTATCAATATTTTGGGCCTTATACCTAAGGTGACCACACGTACCGGTTTGGCCGGGACAGTACCGGTTTTGGGGTGTTTGTCCCGGTGTCCCGAAAGACTAAACAAAAATACTAATTTGTACTGGTCTTTGGATTTATGCTATCAAAATAATCAGTTTGTTTTTTAAATTTTGGTCTTTTTTTAAACGCTTGTAAAAATAATGGTTCCAACAGCATCTCACATGAAAAATCCGTACATATGTTTGATACAGTAACTGCAAAAACAAAAAAGAATACAATTATTTAGTTAAAGTCAATATATACCATTTTAAACTATTTTTAAAATCAAAGTAATACATTGAATAATTTTCAGCAAAAGTTATCAGAATGTTATCTTTTAATCCGTCGTAAGCCTACCAATCCTTTAGTTCGTTTTCGCGGAGCAGAAAAATTTATTCAATTCCTATTTCCTTCTATAATATAAGTGTAGCTTCCCCTTTCTGGATCAACGTAATTTAATGATTGGTTCATTCCTAAATGTCCTCCTGGTCACTCCTTGTTGAGTTTTTCAACAAAATTGTGGGTCATTTTCTTGTACTTTTTTATTGTTCTCAATTCACGTTTAAACATTTTTTGTGGTTATGTATTTGAAATTGGCTTAAAAGGCATTTTTTGCTAAACATCTACATTTTTTGTCTCAATTTCGCCTATTAAAGTCGTTTGTATGTATGTATGTACATTTTAACCCAAAAAAACATTAAATCTGTATGAATTACCAAAGTAGCACTGGTAGATGATACGTCTAAAGTGCGTGATTGTGGTATGTTATTTAACGCAGTGTTTTTTTAACCTTTGTTGTTACTGTAAAAAAGATACTTTATCAGTTGTACTGTTTATAATGTAATCCAGTGGTCCCCTCGAGAACCGCTTACTTAACGAGTGGCGGAACTGCGTGTGTTCTTCAGGTCTATGGACATCTCGACTTATTAAAGCCATGTATGAAAAAAGATTCAGCTGTGCCCGTACAAAAACTGAGGCAATAGTTTTAAATGTTCTTTATCCATTTATGGAAGAGGAAGTTGAAGCTGATTTGAATGAATGTAACTTTATGTCGTTATCCACAGAAACCATCATGATTTAAAATTGGTTCCAGTTATGGTGAAATATTTTATGCCATACGAAGGGGTTAAAATCAAGCTCTTAGAATTTAAGGAGCTTCCAGGAGAAACTGCAAAATTGATCTCTAATCATTTGAAAGAAGATCAGAATCACTTAAAACATAAAGTTATTGCCTTTGGTTCAGACAACACAAATAGCATGATGTCAAAGCAAGGTGGTAAAAACAATGTCTTTCATTTATTTAAGGAAGATGTTGGATCAGATGTAATAGGAATAGGGTGTGTAGCTCACATCATTCACAACACTGCTCAGTTGATCAGCTCCCTTATGATGTTGAGGCAATGGTTGTGAAGATATATAAACATTTTTATATTTATACTACTCGAGTGGAAAAATTAAAAGAATTTTGTTTGTTTGCTCAAATGGAATATAAGAAACTGCTTGGATATAGCAGTACACGTTGGTTAGCATTACTACCAGCAATCAAAAGAATACTTGACATATATCCTGGCTTACGTTCCTATTTTCTGTCTGAAAATGCATGCCCAATTGTCATTAGGAGTTTTTTTTTAATTCTACAGCCGAATTATGGCTACACTTTTTAGTGATTCAATTGAAACTATTTAATGACACTGTTCTTAAAATTGAAAAGAAGAATATATCTTTAATGGAAATAGCTGTTATCCTGACCGATTTGAGAAACCAGTTGGTAGAAAGACAAGAAGCCAAGTTTGTTGGAACAAAGGTGTCAATGATGGTTGAATCACTTGAAGGTGAATCAGTATCTGAGACATTCTATAAAACAGTTAATACTTTTTTCCAGACTGCATTGAATTATTTAGAAGAATGGACAGGAAACTTGAAATTTCTTTCTGTGCTTGAATGGACACTACTTAGTGCAATTCCGAAGTGGGAAGATGTTTCGAAATCAATGAACTTAGTTAATAAATATCTTAACATTGCAGGACATCCAGTTTCTTACCAGGATCTAATAGTGACATTGAACGTGTCTTCAGTATCATGAACAGTGTCTGGTTAGAAGAAAAAAACCAGTATGAAAGTGGATACAATAAAAGAAATAATGAAAATTAGAGTAAATTCTAAAGATGAAAGTTGTAAGTCATTTTTTTGATAGAGTCCTGAAGAATAAAATTTTACTTAAAAAAATTCTTTCATCAGAAAAATATCATAAATAAAGTGTGATTTTTGTGAATTTGAATTGTGAATAAAAATCTCTTTGAAAAGTTTAATAAAAAATGATTTCATAAACATTAAAATGAATTAAAAATCTTTTTCCTTAATATTTGATTTCTTTTATTGTTCTATTGAATTAAAAATGCTTAATATATATACATTCCTATATTCTTAATATACTAAGCTCTTACATATGTAGCAGCAGGAAGTTGCACCAATTCGGGTGCTGGAAAAGTGAGTTGTGTAGGACTCAGGGTGACAACTTTTCTAACGCTTCACTTGACCAAAGAAACATGTATACATACATACATGTAAATTACTTATGCTTCAGGAGAAGCGACAGTTTGTCCCGGTTTAGTAGATCAGAAATCTGGTCACCTTACTTATACCACATACTTCAAAAGTTTGGTTCGTAGGTCCGTAAAAACTCAAAGAAATTTGGTGTCACATTGAACCCACACAACAAATCACTTAACTTTTTAAAATGACAGAATTTAATTAGAAAAGGCTAATCAAATATTCTGCCAACACTTCAGTGGATCTGGTTCATGATAACTACAGGGGCAACTTCTGAATTGCATGGGGTTTCATTTTGAATTTGTAGTGCCCTTGCAATTATTTTCCCATACAAAGTTTTTGCAAACATTTTTATTTTCTACATCGAGCAAGACTGCATACAAATTGCTTTTTGCATACGTTTGCGACGAAAATTACCAACGATATCTTTAAATTCACAAAAAAATCAGACTGCATTAAAACAGAAATATTTCCAATATATGGGATACACACGTAACGCTATTAGTACAACTCTTTCTCAACCAATACATAGATGCTACATTTAGAAATTACACCTTGAATAGAAACATCCACTCAGATTAAAATCTATGAGCAATACATACGAATTTCAACCGACTGAATAGCACCGCGGGCTGATATGGCGGGAGTGATGCCTTTCTGCTATGGCCATCTACCAGCAAGAGAACTCATTACTTAACCGTGGGGATCAAGGAACCAATCAGACTCTGGGTGCCGTTGACGTATTAGCGACGTCATGTTTTGGGACGAAATTCAAAGAAACTACACGAAGTATTCAATATCGATGCCTAGTTAACAGTGTCGTACTGATAGGCCTCCCAACCTATCAGATTCTTCCGACATGTGGAGTCTTATTTACTATCCATATTATTTGCTTCTGGTAGTCCTAATTTGTTTAACGCCACTGCTAGTTAAAAACGAAAAGTGGGGATATCTTAAAATCTTTTTACTTGCCTTCGTAGTTTCAGTCATTGAGGCATCCGCCAATTTCTCGAGAATGCTTCTCCGAGGAAGACTAAGATTTCAGAAAATATACGTCGCAATTACTTTAGAAACATAGACTGTCATATCGCATCTAATCATTATCGTATGTTTATTATGAAACGGAATCATTAGCAATTCATATATTTTACGAATGAAAGTTTTAGAAAATATTTAAATTGTATACATACATTAACACTCAAGGACAAAAAGGAATCCATGACAAAATTTAATAAATAACCAATAAATAAAATGTTTAATTTTCCAAGTGTTTTGTGATAGATTCTTGGAATACAGGGCAACACCGACGCTAATCTGTCCTACTATTACTAATGTAACATCTATTCAAAATATTTCTAATCAATTATTCCTACTGAGAAAGGTACGATTCCATATCTTTCTGTCAAGCGTAATTGTGTGTTCACTGAACCGTTATAAAATCTACTCCGAAACCGGGCCAATACGATTTCGGCAAGTTCCACAGGCTCACGGAAATTTTTGATTATCCTCTAAAATTCAGTATCACCATGAGTTCACTCGATACTGTTTAAATCACAAAAGTACATTTGCATGCCTCTTTATGAAGCGTTATAAGCCATAATCATTTGTGTCATTCTGCCCTATTGATACTGCCTTCATGGACCTTTCCAATGTTCATCTCTTCTTTCTGCTACTCTTTTTACTGTCATATATTTCTCCTCTCCTCTTCTGCTGTCTAAAATTTTCTTTCTTCTCCTTCCCCGCTTTCTTTCTACAATTCCTTCTATCTTAGTTGCTAACAAGCACTCTCTACTCTGGGTGTTGCCAATCCCACTCTTCTGTCCTCTTTTAATCGTTTCCATCAAAACCATTTCATCGCCTACTCTCCTTAACACCTCCTCATTTCTCACCTTATATTTTTCTACTTTATATATTTAGTTTTCTACTAAAACTACTATGTCATCCATGAATTTTACACATATGTATTACTCTTTTTCCTCCCAAACATACCCCCATACATACATTATAGCATTTTTCTTATTATTATCCTCCAAATAGATGTTAAATATAAAATATTGGAGACATGCAGCACACTTGTCTTACAACTACTATCAAGCCAATCTCTTCCGTCATATCTGCTCAAAGCTAAAGTTTTCGTTACGGAGCATTTTCCCTACAGAGTTTGTTTCGCTGCGGAGTTTTCTTCGCCATGGAAATTTTCGTTATCATTCGCAACCGAGATTTTTGCTGCGGGGCATTTTCGGTTCGGAGCATTTTTGCTACTGTTGCCGACCAACCAATTTTTCAACTAATACCAATAAATTTTTTGTTACGAAAGAATTCGCTACAGAAACATTTCGCTATAGTAATGTTCTGTAACAAATATTTTACAGTGGATTCGTTCCGTACACGATTTTATTACAATTAATGATTCGTTAAAGGAGTTTCGCTTAATTTATCCGCTACTTGTTAGTTTGCTTTATCCCTTATTTTTTCTTACATAAACTGATTCCACGAAATCTGCCACAGGATTATTTTGGTTAAAAACATTTCTTTAAAATATTCGTTCCGGCAGATTTGCAACAAAAATATTGAGGTGACATTTAATCTCTCGTTAAATTACGAGTGCAACGCTCCGAATTGTATTATGTGATACGTTTTCGTCGTTAAATATTCTTAATAGAATTATCGCATTTCCTCTAATTTGTAAATAGATTATTTGCATACTACTTCAATAAAGTAGACAACACATAACATAAAAGCAGATCGCTCTCGGGTACAAATATATGGTGGGAGATCGCATAATTCATGAGCGACAAAGAGTCGAGTGAATGTGAATTCTGGGTCGAAGAAAATAAGAAAACTGAACTAAGAGGTTTGAGTTATTTATAAGAAAATTTTTATATATTGTACATCAAATTTGAAGGACCAATTAATTTTATACGTAGACTGATAGTAAAAACTTGTATTTTACTTTCCCGGAGTTCTTATATTTTCTTATAATTCATTAAAATTGCTATTTATGCAGAATATTTTAGAATAACTTTCTTGGCAGCATTGCTGCGACATCGTAAACTGGAAAAGTTCTACAAAGGAAAATTCACGTTGTGATTTTTAAATACTTGAATCATATCTTGATTTTATCTGAGTGGTTTAAATTTAATGCAAAGCTGATACAATGATAAACTGAAGCCAGAAGAAATTCGTTAAATTTACTATCCACTTGCAGAAGCAAACAGCCTCTACTCGCAGTAAAATAAATTCTGAGATAGTGATCATGTATCATATGATTATATTGCAAATGTATTGTATCATACGCAACACATTTGAAATTTTGAAGTGTGGAGAAATATCACACCCCAGACTTCAAAATGCTAGTTTACGCCAAAATCTGCTAATTCAACTGCTTCATCCTCCGTTGGTGCAACGCAGAGGCTGTACATCTGTATGTATTGCGACATAATTAGGGTAGACAGATGTTCCGTTTTCGGTGGGATTTTCCCAACCTAACAATTAAGGCTGTAAGTTATGATCCTATTTAGAAGATGAAGGTCTTTGGCGATTTGTATCAAGAAATTCTTTGATCCGAAGGTTACATTATTTATAAATAAGGTTTTGCAATTACATTATTTTGTAAATATTGTTCTGATTTTATGCATAAATGCTTTGTGATGTTGGTAGCCTTGTTGTAGATTCACAGTTGTTCTTTAATATTTCCTTCTTAACTTCCAAATTCTTCAATTTTTCCCCGTATTGATAAACATTTCATGTGTCCTCGCCTCCTTTATCGTGACAAAGCAACACGTCTCATTTTAAAAATACTGGTGATTAACAAATACTTCAACGTAATCGAAAGTTCGTTCATACGATTTCTTATCGTAATTGCGTTAACTTAAATATTGTATACCAGTACCGTCCACGCCGGGACCAAAAGTTTTTTCAGATAAGACACATCACCACTTATTTAAGTTTATGCTTAAGACAAGTTTCACTGTAATTAAAAAGCAGATATTAATATGTCGCAAAAATGCTCCGCGAACAAAATTTTTAAATTGCAGCAAAATAATGGATAACTATAATAAAATGTATAATAACTAATTTTCAACCTAATAATAATATCTTCCAATTGTTTTGATTGTAAACAGCATACCAACTTTTCATACAGAGCTTTAATTTGGAAATGAGTTATGGATAAATCTCATGGAATAAAATAATACACATCTTTCTTTGATGAATTTAATTATGACATCTTTACAGGTTTATAATTCTTAGAAAACTTTACTTTCAGATTACCTAGGAAGAGTAACAAGCCATTAAGTAAGCTTAAAGTCTTGCTCACTTGGAATAGTTACATCAAAATTTAACTTTAAAATAAAGTACGTTTTTTTAAATAAATATCCCATTCTATAAAGAAGAAAATTTGAGATGGTTTGAAGTTGTGATCGACTCTTGAAAAAGCCATTATCTATAGCCAAAACTTTTCTTTAAAAGAAATAACCAGTTCCCACTTCTTTGAAGACTTTAAAAAATAAATATAAACATTTACATGAAATATTATCTACACTATACAAAGTTGGCAATACAGAGGTGAAAATGTATAAATGTATCAAACCTCTGTTGCTCCAGTGTTTTTAAACAAACACGGCTGTTTCTACCACTGACTTATATAGGAAGGAAAAAAGAAAAATTACAACTCTTCCATTTTATACATGTCAATTATTAATATCTATTATATCTACTCCAATAACCGTACACAACATAGAACACTTTACAAACATTAAATTAAATAATGCTGCAGAGTCGAATGTGATACAGTCCAATTCTTCAACTGCAGCACTGGAGGTAGATCTTTCTGCACCCTTTTACTCTCTTCATCTTATGCGAGTATTCATCAGTCTGACTGGGACCATTATCTAAGCCCAATCGTTGTAAGAGTATCTCATGAAGTTTTACTATTTAAATTATTTCTCTACAGAATATTTAAGTTATTCTCTTCAAGCTTAAGCTACAGAAAATTTTATACATATATTTATTTATATTCCTGAATTTTTGTTTTACAAACGACTTACGTCAGATGCCTGAAATAATTGCACCCGTGGTGTGGGGGGGACTTATTCGACCATTCCTCAATTCAAAAGGTACTAAATTTGCTTAGGTCGCGTTACTGACACAAAATATGGTAGAGCAAACTCAAGAACTCGCAGATTTGTTGACAAGCTACGGAATTCAGATCATGCTTTCTGTATTACTTTGTCGTTATTTTAATGACTACCAAAATAAACGCGATTTCCAGTTTCATTGAATGAAGATGAATATTGATGGGAAAATGAGATCGTGAATACTTAAATACCCACGGATCCGACGACTTCAGGCGAAGGGCGTATCGCGTTCATTTTAAATAAGTGAGGGATTCTGCCATCAAAGTTTATCTAGCTTTGACAGAACTACACAAAAGGAATTCCTTTTTTTCTCTCAAGAGCTAACAAATTCGCTCGTGAGATTTTTCGCTCACTTCCGAATGTCCAACAAAACTACGAAATAATCACAGCACTAAAATGTGCAGGGAATCTCTCATACAACCGACATGACAACCTGAGATGCGCAATAGATATCATCAGTGGTCCCTTGACTGGTATGATACCCAATTTCCCTAAAAAATACCAATGGAAAGTCATAATTTGCGAAAATATGCAGATAAATGGAGATAAGGCATTTAAAAAAATCTTACAAGTTGTCACGAAGAGCATGGATTTTTTTCCTCTTACAAACGCTAAAAGCCACTTTCTACTATTCGTATTCGCTGATTTTTTCTTCTTGTCAACGTCGCCTTTGAAAACCAAAGTCAGCAACTTCTAAAAATATCATCCCTTCAAACCCGAGTGGAGCTCCTGAAGGTTTTGCGAGCCAAGAAACTTGCAGGGTGCTCGAGAGCATGTGGATTACAACATTCACTACGTTAATACTTTTTAAATAAATTTCCCAAGGCTGGAAATCTCATTCCAAGCGAAGAAACATTAACGTCCGCATCTATTACACCGTGCTTCGAGATGCGCATCGTAAGGATCATCCATCCCTAAGGAGGTTTTTCACACGCCATCATACAATGATCGCCGTCTCCTGATAGTGGTGGTAATGGTGGTGAATATGTTCATGAACGTGGCGGTATTCTCTTCTACTCGTTCTCTTCCCACATTGGTCCATGCCATCCTCTGGAGAATCTGGAGGTATCGCTGATGGCGCTGTTGCTAGGAGTGGGGCGTGGTGAACTCTAGATGTTCTCTCTGCACCTAACACACCGTTCACCTTTCCAGTTTTCCCCGCAGCTTCAGCTAAAAAGTGTCCCTTTTCTAGCCATCTCACCACCTGAGCCATTGCTCTCGCCTGGTCCTCCTCTCTGTTCCTGTGCTTTAGATGGTGCGACGTCGGCGAGGCGTTTATGTGATGTGGGGACGCTGCCGCACTTAGCATGGCCACCGGGATAGTGGGGAGGGCTGTCGGAAGAGGAGACTCCACCACCGATTCCGTTCCGTTCACCACGCTATGGTGATGGTGGTGATGATGACCTTCACTGGATTGCCGTGTCATCCTCGTCCCTTGGGATGTCTTTCCTGAGTCACCTTTCGACTTTGGGGAGAGGCACCTCGCAGACCTCTTCCCACACCGGTGGTGTCTGGCAGTGGACCTAGGGGAGTTCCGATGGTGGGAGTGCCTCGAGGAAGGGTCAACCGGTGATTCCGTCTCTTCCACTTGCTGCTGCTGCCCACCTCCGCTACCCCCCTCCTCCTCCTCTTCCTCCCCTCCCTCCCCCTCTTCTCCCTCTCCGTCTTCATCCTCCTCGTCCCCATCGTCGTCCCCTTCAGCGTCTACACCATCACAACCCCTACTCCTCCCCCCTCCCATCCACTCCTCCCCCGTCCGTCGGTCCAAAAAATGATAAGGGAAGGGTCGCGAAAGGTCGTGGGAGCGCGATCTGTGGTGGTGTCCGGTGCCTTGGGTTCGCGGCACTCCACCCACCCGATGGTTGGCTTGACAGGAAGCAGGACAAGAGCGGCCTCGGCTGCCTCCTCTGCCTGCGGGGCAAGTCGTGCCCCTTCCTCCGCTCTGGCAGTTGCCGTACGTCGACTGCTGGTGCGGAGAAGGCTGCCGATGGTGACCGTGATGAGTTGTCCTCAGCCCGCTTCCTTTATGTTCTCCTAAGGCTCCAGAGCAGGGTTCGTACCCTGCGAGGTCGAGGTAGTGGTTCCTGCCGCAGTCAGCGAAGTCCAGGGTCTGAGGGTGATGATGGGAGTGGCTGTGGTGGTGTGGGGGCCTCTGCTGTCTGTGGTTTGATCGGTGCTTCGTTCGAGGGGACGCATCGTTGGACCCGACATGATGATGGTGCCGGTGGTGATGGCCTTCTTGGGTGCAATGTTTTCTGCTGTAGGAACAAAATAACCGTTACATTGGATTCTCGAAGTTATAGAATGAAATCATTTGTGATCTAGATCTTAAAAGGTGTGATTTTTCTAATGTACATGCAAGTTCTTTTCCCATACACCTACGTCGATTGTTAAAATCAACGACACATGAAAGAAATTTTAATTGTCTGAAATGTAAATTTGTTCGACTAGTTGCAGTCTTCACTAGATACCTCAGGGCCATTATAGGACCTTATCATTACTAATATCTGGATAGTCAAACCAAGAGATATTCTTCTAAATGGATGAAAGAAATGTCATGTCCATACAACTCTCTTTCGTCACATAATTCAATTCATAGGTTTAAGAGTTTTCCAAAATAAATAAATGCTAAAATTCTCTGATTAAATTAAGGTAAGTGTAAACAGTGCAGAGAGTCGTAAGAAAAAAGGATAAAAACTCACCTAGAGGTTTGAAAACTAAGGTTGTTCTTTTCCATGTTGGCCTGAATGATCTGCAGAAGTTCTTGCCGCTGGAGCGACCCTGACCTCTGCTCCCTCCGTCTGCGTCTTCCCCCGTTCTTCCTGAGGAGAGGCAGTAGTGGAGATGCTTCTGGCATCCCCAGACAGCAGTCACCCTCATGACACCGGTGTCGGTGGTGCGATGAAGAGCCGAACTTCCGATAGGCCACGTCCGGCGTTCGGACCGGGGAGTCGACGTCCGCCGACCCGGCCTTCCACTCCGCCGCTCCCTCCGTCGTTGCCCCCGCTTCACCCCCTCTCCCCTCATCTCCTCCCTCCTCCCCTCTCCCCGTCCCGCCGACCTCGTTCTCCTCCTCTACGCCTTCCACCTCCGCCTCCACGATCACCACCTCCCCCGCAGAGCCTTCTCCCCGACCCTCGCCTCCTCCCACTTTCCGCCTTCTTTCGCGGATGGTGACGTTTAAATCCCTCTTGAATCGCACTCTGTGGTGGGTGGTGGTGGTCATCGTGGAGGGCGTGTTAGGAGGCGAAGGCTCCTTCGGCGCCGCCTCCTCCTGGGAAACTCCCCTTTTGTCCGGAGACACCGTCAGCTTCACCTTGATGGTTTTGCTTCCGTAGTGAGGAACCTTAATCGTAGACCCAAGTGTCTCGTATATCGTTGTCACCAGCCCGGTAATATCCTAGAAGGAATTAATATATAAACATTATTTGAGAGGATGATTCTCAAGCTTTAATTATTTTTCAAATAATCGAGTTCGATTCTAAATCTGATTTTTTGGATGGTGGAATTTAAGAATATAACAATTTTCGGCAAGATAATTATAATGTCTATTCCACAGAGAGAAAACTGAGACAAAAATAAATCTTAAATTACGACGATTTCTTAAAAATGTAAATCGAATTCGGAGAGGGAAATAGGAAATATTATTATCTGAACGCTCCACTTTTAATTTATATATTTGATTAAAGCAGTTTTACATACACAATGAAACCTATAACAAGAGAGATTCGAGGAGCTGCATTTCAAGGGCGAATTAAACGCAGGAGTCTAATTCGCTAATGACTGCCATTCGTTAAGAATAAACATAAATAATTATCATGGGATAGATAAAACAGCACCCAAAATTCTCCATTTTTCAGAGTCTGCGGAAGAGTATCCAGATATATTAATACCGTATCTTACATCACGCTACTTCATGGAAATATTGGAAGCGCGAGATGGGCTTCACCGGAAGTTTCTTACATTGGTTACTACCTTTATCGTATCTTTGAACGTTCCGTGATCTTTTAAATTTACAATTAATTTCACAAGGGTTTTTATGCGAGTAGATGAGGAGCCTTAGCTCCAAAGGGAAAAAGCCCAAGACCATGAAGACTTGGAAAACGACATGGTAGATGAAAGGGCGCGAAGATAATTCCGAGGAAGGCCGCGTGATAAAATATAGATGAGTACGGAATGAAAAAGAGAAGGAAGGGGACATTTCTTAAGGTGGGACTTTGGTTTTTCAATTAAGGCTTGTGTTTCAAAGGAGCCAAATCCCTATCCACCTAATACCGTTTTCCTTTTCATGATAGCGTTTCCTCTCTCACTGACTCAACTGTATACCAAGCTTCCACCTCTGCTCTCTCTTACGAACGCCGTTATTCTTTTTCCTCGTTAAATCCGGGGATAACAGCAGAGGGCAATGTATTTATAAAGGACAAATTTGAATCCGAGGCTGGAGAAGAGAGAAAAATGAGGATGCTACTCCAATATCCGAACTTGAGAGAGGGGCGTCGAATGAATATTGCTTCTAGAATATTTCAAAGGGAAAACAAGACTTCGTGAAATTACGATCTCCTTAAGAAAATTTATTATTTCTGCCCCGATATAGCAGCCTGGCAACCAATTCTTTCAAGACCAAATAGATGTTAATGTCAGAATTCCACAGTGAAGCACACAATTAGAATACAAGAAGAGATACGTACGTCCGTGATATCACACATTAGTTTCGTTACCACAATTTCGTTTAGTGAAATCCGATTACATTTCAAGCTTAATATGTCTTTTTCTTGTATTTATAGTAAATCATTTTCCATCTGGTTATAAAGCACATGTAAAGTGACACCACTTTTGAGATAGGCCACGTAATTTTTGTCTTTGTGGCTGCTAATGCGACTGATGACTTTCGGAAAATTTTGATTGGGAATGTTTGACGGAATGTTCGACGCCGTAATCTCTTTCAGCGTAGAGAGTTATCGATTAATAAACTATTCAGACACAGACAGAATGGAGCGTTTTAGGCACGACCAGTGAAATTTAGTATTCGGGAGCAATATCTTCTAAGTGTATTTTGGAAACTATTCCGCGATTTTGGTAATTTCAGCTTCTCTATCACTGATTACGAGGGATATGTATGTACTCATAACCAGACAAATTCAAACGCGTTCATAAACGCACACGCTGTCATACGGCAGAGGCTCATGAACGTAACTGAATTTGCACCTGCGTCTTTTAGTACTTCGATAAAGCGCATTGGACGTTACGCTTAACTGAATTTTAGAGTATCGCCGGGCTTGAATTGTGCAAATGGGTGCATTCGAAGGATCACCGAAGACGTGAAAAGAAAGGAAAAGAATGTAAAAGTAAAGACACTTACGTCCTTGGTGATCTTTCCATGACCGTCGAAGTCGTAGAGGGTAAAAGAGAACTCCTGTCTTTGCTGTGAGCCACCGCAGTGGCCACTTCTGCCAGTGGAACCGCATCCTCCTCCGATGACCCTTCCGCTGCCTGACCCTTTCCCGCTTGTTGCCACTCTCTCCACGGACACGTCGCATTCGAATTCCTGAGGAAATATTAACATTAATAAAAATATTAATATTTATAATCATTAACGAAATTCTCAATATTAATTAATAATATGAGTATATTTGGGCGAGACGAAGTCCCTTCTTGCACTCATCTCTTCACTATTTTAAGAGGCAATAGTAAAGACGAAAACCACTTTCGTTGACGTATAAATGAGACAATACAATCAATTTTATTGAATTTTCGCAATTTTCTGAAACAATTTAGTTTTTGTGTTTCAAGGAGTAAATATTACGCTCTAAACTGTCAACATTTGAAAGTAATTACAAAGAAAACTTGTTCAGAATAGTGTATGTGAGAAAAATGCTCTTAAAAGTAGGAAATAACTAGTCTTGTTAAATACGACTCTTCAACATGGCATCTAATCTTAATGAAAAATTTCAAGTGTATATTCAAAACAGTCGCAAAACTATTATCACATACGTTAAAAATTAAACCTAACCTTCTTATTAACGATATAATCTGTAATGTATGCGCTTACATGAATGTTAATGCTCTTAAGACGTCCTGGCATTTTGGTGAAAGAGTTTCAGTTAAATTAAATAGATGAGAAGCGGTGCCGCAAGAAAACTATCGCGAGGTTTTGTTGACTAATACACCGCGCTGTGTGACTAAACTCGTCAACCAAGGATCCTTGTCCATCCTTGGTTGCACACCATTCAAGAAGCAAAAGACAAAAAGATGAGGCATCGTCTTCATAAATAAACAACCATGGTAAGCAGATCACCTCCCCTTTCCCTCTCTCAGAGACAAATCTCTATCGTACATCACTTAGCCCTATCTCGCTCACCCCCTCCTGCTTCTGAATATTTTTCCAGACTCATCTCCTCCAAGAGGAATACTAAACAAGTTTGTGGCCAACGTGCCATGCACGATTTCGCTCTCTATCAGACGATTATTACAGTTCGGGGAAAAGATCGAGATGCGCTAAAAATCGCTCAATATTTTCAATTATATGTTCTTTTATTCATATTTATTATTTATTAAAAATTAATTATTTTCATATTTAAGGAAATAAATTGATTAATCCGAATGTATAAATCAATTTAATCTCTACAGCAGCAGCTATTCAATTAATCATCATCATCATAGAACACACACCTTAATTATGACCCAGCTTTGCCTTCAGTATTCATATAAACTTTTCTCTCGGAGTTGAATATTCAAACTGTCTTGATGTCATTCTCCGGTCTGGATTCTCCCGTTCATTACTTGGATACTTCTCCTAACCTTTGACCGTATATTAAATACTCTTCTCTAACCGAAAAAAAAACTTTTCACGTTTTCACTATTCCCATACTAATTGCTCCTTTGCAAATAAGTTATTAAGTAAGTACAATTCTTGTAGACATATTTTAAAGAAAAAATTAAAAATATTAGGAATAATTCTTCCAACTTAGTTCTTCCACGCCACAGATAAACATATATTGGAACGCGGAAATTCCCACAAAAATAACTGGTACGGTTACTTTTTTAAGGGAAAGAATTCGAGTTTAAATTACGTCACTTATCATTATCAAAATTTCGAAATCGGGCAACTTTGCTAGAGCGACAGGGTAATAGAGTGAGAGCTACTCCTAATGATGGCGATCAGCTTCACACACACGGAATCTTCAGTTGGAGAGGGAAACAAAATAAATTAATAAATGAGGTCTTTATTTATGTGAGATTGAGACTTCATCGAGAATGACCGTCGCCATTGTTAACTAGATCGAATTTGTAAATTACAATAAAAAGTAATTTTAATTAAAAAAGATAATAGGAAAAACTTAGTTGTAGATATAAAAACATAAGGGAAGCTTATACTTCAATTAAAAAGACGTAAATCTAACACGGGCAGATATAGAAAGCAGTAGGTAGGCGTGAGGAAGTAGAAGCATAGTATGTGACGGCGCAAATGACACGCGACCGATGCAAATTCGCTGCGAGCCAAAAAGGGGGCGGTAGAGGGAAGGGAAAATATACTGCGTAAGTGAATGCATAAAGACGAATAAAAAATGAGCGTGGAAGAGAGAGCGCGCAGGGATCCGGAGAATATTTCGCGGAGAATGACGCGCTCCATTGGGTCACGACTGGCTCGCCTTTCGAGAAACGTGAGGACTTGCGCCGTTCAGTAGCTCTTCGAGTCGTTTAGCTTGTCAATGGATTTTTTACGGTCGACGTAATGGCCATGGAGTTAATGAGCGGGCGAAGGTGCGGCCGAGACGCAAAAACCGTGTCTTCGTATGTTTCCAAATAAAATTTTGCAATTCCGGCTCTTTTTTGTCCATCCCGTAAGGACTTCGACGTGAAAGCTGCATTTCGAGTCAAAAGAAACGAAAATCCGCTAAAGAAGGACTCTCTGATTGCGCAATTGCCTGTTAATGAGGCAGTCGCCTCGACGTTTCGGATTATGGAGGCTCAAAAGAACCCAAAGGTATTTTCTAAGAAAAGTTGGTTTTAAGAGAACCAACTTCGCCGTTACTCGTAAATTCTAGCCCAGTACGATCGAGATAATTTGTTACCTACAACGAATGGGAAAGTTTCAAGATCATTTCCATGAATCGATTTCTAAACGACAGTTCATAAGTGACGGGCGAAAAACTCTGAAGATTGAAAATAAACGGCACGTGTGCACCAAGCGGATGGCGAAGCGAAATTCAGGGCAACTTCCAAGAAGTTCATGTCTCACTAATTTATTTCAGGACACACACTTCTATAAAGAAGGAACGTGGATATCTCGTGGATAAGATGGAGATAGCAGAAATCAATGCGGTCTAGTCCTATTCACCTACTGCATTAAGTAGGAACATTTCTTTCTTTCATTTCACATATATTCACTTCGAGCCTTTCTTAATTTAATAGATTAATTTCCCTTAGAAAGAAGCGGAACGGAGTTTCCTTAGAAAAATACCGAAAAAAGTACATAAAAGATGCTTCTGTTGGTCATAGTAACTTTCAAGATGATGCTCACTGCTATATGTTACCTATTTTCGAGTAAAAAAGAGAGCAAGCAAGGCACAAATTAAAAACTAAATTAATACCTTTATGCCAATGACAAAAAACGAAATTCTTTCATTTGACATAAAGTATTTTCCTTTAAAGAGAGTTATATTTGTAAAAATCGATGGAAAATAGTACTTGATAAAATTTTAAGAGCATCTTTCAAACGAGAAGCAATTTAACGACGAAACATTGTGTAAAATGGATATACATACAAAAACTGACCCCTTTCTCCCATAAAAATTTTAAAAAACAATACATTAGCCTTACTAAAACTTCCGGAAAGGGCAGAAACCTCAACAATTGGGTTAAGTTACTAAAGTCATTCACCGCTGCGGCGTCCTCAAACACCGAGCAATCCCGCATATTTTTAAGAACCAATCTCTGCTTACATCACGAGCCCAAGATTTTCGCGGACCTCAGCAAGTCGGCTACTAAACGTTATAAAGACTTTACAGGAGATCGCACGTAAGTGCTGTTTGACTGCAATGAATTCCCTTCGGCGAAGGAAGAGGGAGAGAGAGGGTAAGAAATGGGGACTCGAAAAGATGCAAGAAACGAAGTAGGGAGGAGTGGAGGGATCAAAAGGATCAGGCACCGCTCTCGAGATTGGAGGGAGAGGAGGGGAAAAGATGAATAAATGAATACCACCACAATGAAGGAGGGGGAGAGAGAAAAGAATAGGTGCTGACTAAAGCTCTAATTTAGAATGGGGTTGGTTACCGTTTGGCGTTCATGGCACACTTCGCATATCCACCGTTTGTCTACGGAATGCTGCAGAGGCATTAGAAGAGATGAAATAGTGGATCAACTAATGAAGTAATAAACACATGCATTTAAAATCTCTCTTAATTATTTCGTTGAAGGGAAGAGAGAAACGAAAAAGACAATTTAGTACTTCGAAAATTAGCTCTATTGTTTTTGAGAAGCAACACCTTTTCTCAGCATCATTAATAAAGGTAACGATACTCCGACAGTGCCGGGTCAATGCAAATGAGTACTAAATTGCTTAGTTATTTTCAACTTAACAAAAACATGAAGGTTCAGAGGGACGAATATAAAAAGATCAATAGAAGAGAGGTAATAAGAGTTTCAATAGATTCGGAAAACTAAGAATATTAAGCGCAATAAAAAAGAACCTGCCTTATACTCCGTAGAGACCTTTTCCTTGGTAACTTGTTCATTTTTAAATAATTGTCATTGTATAACTTTAATTTATAATTTTATCACTTATGATTAACATATTATTTATATGTCTCTGATATTTTTAATTTGAACTAAAGATTGTGAACTTCAAGTGAATCTTGGTGACAATAAAAAGTGTAATTACTAATTATTCTTGTATCACATAAGCTATATACTGCTGTTTTTTATTTTCCTTTGCATTAATCTGACAATTCATAAAATTTGTGTAAGTACTTTAATTATGGTTTATTTTATTTTATGTTAATTTTATTGGTGGTGTATACAAGTTGTAGATTAAATCATGTGTGCGTTTGTTATTTCTATCATATCCCTATTTCTAGGTCGTGATAAAAGTATTTGTTTTACCATCTTTTAGTTATTACTCTCTATAGGTTTGTCACTCTTTCTTAATCGATGCTTTCCTGCTGTGGGTACATACGTTTCCTTGAGTTTCACTTTTGTTTCACAACAACTATTTTTTTCCATCCCATATAAGTTTTAATCGACATTATAGCACTTATCTATTATTTAGTACTTGATTCTAACTTACATTGACGAGGGGTTAAATAAAAGAGGGGGCTTTAAATTCTCAACTTCTCAAAAATAAAGACGCTATTAATTTAGATACAGATAAAGCACACAACTTTCTCATACGATAGATTGGCGGTTGATAATACATCAGAAAAACTTTTAAAATCTGTTCGGTGTTAATAATTAATATTACAATTCAATGGAAACTACTTCCGTGTAACACCACCCAAAACCCACAAGGTTGGTAGACGTTGGGATAAAGAGCGATGGCTAAGATAGAGAAAAGAGAAGGAAAGTGGGAAAGGGCAGAATGAGGGAGGAGAAGATGAGAGTCAGAGGAGGGGGCGATGAGGGGAAAGCCCTCTGTGTAGAGCCGACAACTTGTCGTCCTTGCAAACTCAGCGTCCGCAAGGCCAACTGAGGGAGGGAGAGAATTAGAAAAGAGATGGGTAGAAAGCGATAGATACATACATATGACCCCTCATTTGGAAAGTTTAGGCCTCTCTTTCGCTCAACCACATCTAAAGCTGTATCACGTAATTTATACTCAAATTCCTCCGAAAATAAGAAGGATAATAAAAGGAAATCAGCGAGAAGATGAAGTAAAATCGGGGAACGAGGATAGAAATATATAAAGGTCACACTGTGGGTGTGAAAAGCACGTTACAGGCTCCCAAAACAAACGGAGTTACAAATGCAAGAGAAGGAGTTCGTGTGGACCCGAAGGAAATTTTAGGGAATAAACTGGGATTTCGAGGAGCATTAAATTTAGATTCTTTCTGCATAACTATTATGGATAATTTAAAAAAGAATTACGGAAGTTTAATAATCTAAGAGAGATCCCTGTTCTAAGGCACGTTTCCGTTGGTAATTACTGATCAGAAAGCATACCTAAAACTTCAATCGCCCTTAATCTTTACATTATAAACCCATAAAAATCCAGTCTGTCGAGGAAAAAGGAGACGAGAACACTACTCTTGGCTTTTGCGATAATTACTATCTACGTGTGTTGTTCGTATCATAGGACTAGCACTGGAGTTGCTATTAGTACTCCGTCCTTATCACGCATATTGCTCTAGTTGATTAATAATATTGCAGACGCACTCTTATTTTCGAGAGGGATAGTCAAACAGCACATTGGAAGGAAGATGGGAGGCGAAAGGGGAGGAAAAGGCGGTGATTTTTCCTTTGAAAGCCGCCTTCGGGAGGTAAGAGCGCCTTGAGGGAAGCGGTGAAGAGCGAGGGGAGGTAAGGAAAAAAAGAAGAGCCGATGCTTAGGAGGGAACGGTAATTACGAGGCGGTCGAGGAGGCGAGATGAAGAAGGATGGAAAGGAGAGAGGAAATGGAAAAATCGAAGCGGAGGAGGGGAGGAATAGCGATGCCGCGTACGTACAAAAAAAGAAAACTAAAAGAAATCTGAAGGGAGGCCTTTCTTTTTTAAACGTCGGGTACGCTGCGTTGCCGTGGCTCAAGTGAAGCGGAAGGACTTCGATTGATGTTCGATCTCAGCGGACGAAAGCAGTTTTTTTCCTCATAAATGCGAAGACAACTGACAAGTGGCGGGGATTAGGGGATCGCTGGCAACTAGATTACCCTGGAAAACATCTCGGATATTTTTTCTGATTCTGTTTCAGCGGTTTTATCGAAGGAGTTGTTTCATCAGCGTGGTCTCCAAATAAGCCACGTTACGAAACCCGCAGAGATTCTGGGAGAATAATGCTTCGACCGTCGTCAGGAGGATTGTGAAAATAAGAAGAGAAGAATAATCGGGGAAGTGTAAGGAACTTGCAAGACCATTAATGTCGCTGCAACTGCATGTAAATTAAACTGTCTGTGTTATTCGTTCTGTATAATCAAATGAAATCCATTTTGCTAAAGATTCCTTTGCATGAGTGATACACTAAAATTAAAGATGTATTAGAAAACTCTCGTCGTTTCCTAGATTTATCACAAAATGAAGTTCTTCCTCAATAGCTACAGTGTCGAAGTTGATTCTTGGCAAGAGGTGCAGCATGGAGTGGAGAGATTTAGGATTTCAGTAGTCGTAATTTTAAAAGTGCTTCCACGGCTAAGGTCATTTCATACGAGAGCCCTCATCAAAATCGAACCCGGGACCGCTTTCATCGAAGTCGAACGCGTTACTCACATGGCTCCGAGGCCATTTAGGATTTCCAGTAATTATAAAGGTGCACATAGATCCATACTGCTGAGAATCACTCTAAAGAAAATCCATTCAGAGTTCGAACAGAACACTTCGACGATTCACATATTAAGAATAAGGCTCTATCTCATTGTTTCAAACTTTTCAATCTCTTTGTTGTGGGGATATTCATTATATGAACAGATTTAACCCCCGCAAGTGGATCTCTTGCTGATATATGGTTTACTCGGCCTCTTCGGTGAGGTACGTCTAAAATTAAATATAATATATTTTCACCTGAAGCGTAATGGGGAACTTCAAAATACTCGCGAAAGTACTTAAATTAAATTAAGAGTCTCAAACATCACAACCACAATGCGCCATATTTCGTAGAATCTCTATTTTGTCATTAAAAATTGTTTCATAGTTTCCATTGATAGTAAAATCTGCAAAAATAATAAACACTCGAAAGAAACTTAGTTCTAACTTAGACTCTAACAAAAATTGAAAAACGGGGAAATCATACGCAAAAGGTTTACAGCATGCACATCTCACCAACAAAAACTTAAAGAATCGCTTTACTATTCAAATCATTTTCGCTCAAAACTAATCCATCGATATATTCTAGCAACGGTCAACAACTCCTAAATGAACGGGGAACGAGACACGCAGTAAAGATAGGAAAGACCTCCCCCAATTCTAAGAAACGGCCAAAAAACCGCACGGCGAGGAAAGGATACACGAACAAAAACCGCCGCCTTCGAATGATAAACAACTCGAGAGAAATTCTTCTTGAGACTCATTTTCAAGGACCACTCCGTTAGAGCAGTGAAGAGCAAAACCCGTTTCTCGCGCGCGTGCGTGTATACACGGATGTTTCTTTTTTTCACATACGCGTACGGAGAGGCGCGGGGGAGGCCAAGGTCGAGGCTGTTTCGCAGTAACACGAGTGGACATGCCGCGACCTCCTTCCACGCGTCGAGGGCAATTTTTACGATGCGGAAGATTACATCTGAGTGCGGAGGATCAAGAACCGGCATCGGTAAACAACGCGAGGCGTTCACCTTTGTCCCCTCCCCTACCGCGGCACCGGAAAAACTGAACCCCAAAAGCGATTTTCAAGGACGATCATCAGCTCGCAGATAAATTCACCGCCGGCCAACAAACCGGCCGACCGCTTGCCCTCCTGGTGCAGAGACCTTTTTGGCGGGCTCGTTAAAAAAAGCGCGAGTGTGGTTTGAATAACAGATGGGGACGAGAGAGCGCGCGTCGGTAACTGGAAGTCCCCTGCGGTAAAGAGTCGAATTATGTGGAACGAGGACGCTGTCGCTTCAGAGCGAGAGAATAATGGAACGTCTTTGCTTTTGAGCCTAAACCGAGGATGATGAGGAATCGATTTAAAATAATACGCGTATGCTTCTGAGAATGTTCTATTGATCCTCTGACGTGGATGAAACTTAAAGGTAACCTGCGATGCAGGTTTCTGTAAAGCATTATCAACGGTAAAAGTCTGTATTACGAGGAACTGTATCACTTGGAGATGAATATAATAACTATCAACTAAGTACTAATTTGAACAACAACGATTTTATTGTCTCTTAAATTTTGAGCAATTTTGTAATTGTTTGTTGTTCACGCTCGAGAAAGAAAATCGCATGATCCATTGAACGTTTGACATGATATTTCTGCCTCTGATCCCTTTATAAATTCAGTAAGTTACTTTAAACTCATTTGTTTTAACATAACCTGATTGACTGGAACGGAAATTTGGGTAACTAAAACAGCACAACAGTGCGAGATTGCGAATTTCACTATGGAAATCCATAAATAGGAAATGTCTAGAGTATAAAAGCTGTCTCACTATAAAAAAAGCATCTTCAATCAACGACTCACTAATACAATTTATTCTTCCTTGAAAATAATCTTGACTGATTTCAAAGTGTTCTCTGATTTGAAACCTCCTTCCTTAAACTTTG
>KZ309683.1:35492-46378 GCA_000376725.2 Ladona fulva
TTTGGGATGAGTTTGTGGGTGAAAACATACTTTACGTGAATTTCTTATAAAAATTATAAGAACTGATTATCCCCGTGCACTTATACGGGATAATTCATGAAATCAACATTCAACAACGGCCTTAGTCGTCAAAGGGATCAGTTGTTTATTTCCCAAATATTTTACGAAATGTCAGTGTGTCTTACCAAAATCTTCAAAATTTCGGATCTATATCAACATTTCACGACTAAAATAAGAATCTATGATTATTTTCTTTTCTTTTGGCACTTGTCTCAACTTCGTAGGACCATTGTTTCTAATTTAATTTTGTAAAAGAGACAATCTCAGCAGGTAACGAAAACCTATTTTACGTACATTTTTTATGGAAGAGTATACTAACTGATTTTCCCCGTGCATTTATATGGGATATCTCATCAAGTCGATGTAAAACAATTGCCTTGGTCGTCAAAGGGATGGTTTGTTTATTTCCAGAAAATTTTACGAATTTTACGTCTATTTAATCAAAGTTCTCGAAATTTCGAATTTATTCATTTATTTATTTAATAAGAAGCTATCTCTGCAAGTCATGAAACGTAATTTACGTACATCTCTTATGGAAACATATTTTGTGCTTCTGGGTTCGAACCCAGGCCTTTACAGAGATGGGAATAGTTTTCCTGAGGGTTTCAGCATCGTAGAAACACAATGCAGTTTGTTTCAGACCTCTACGTCAAGCCGATTCTGAGATAAATAGGGGGACGGACAGACATTTACTTTTTATATATATGATGACACTTATCAGACAAAGTTTCGCAATCCCTGACAGAGAAAGGGCGTCCAGTGACTACGATTTCCACTGATTCTGATGAATAAGTGTTTGATTTTCCCCACTTTTGATTCAGAGGGCTGTATGAATACTTGTGTCTATTTAAGGAAATTTTAAATATAAATAATTTTCCATAAAGGAGAAGCCGTAAACCTTTTAGTAAAATGTTCCCAAGGGAGAATATGAACCACTTCTTCATTACGGCACCACCGTAATATCATGCTGATAGTTAATGTTCTCATTAAAACAATTTCATGATTTTGATTTTCTACGTAGGTACGTAGTCAGTGATCCAAAGAGATGAATTGAAGAAGAACGGCATCCTTTTGCTTTTTTATTTTTATCAACAATTTGACTTCTGTATTACTCACGCAAATACTTTAACTGTAATATCTAAGAAAAAAGTCGTAATGAATTCTTTTAGAAGTTTGGATGGATAAAAGATAAAAAACAGGAGCATTTGGGTATAAAGAGTGGATGCAGTCACAAGGAAAATCTCTATGATGCATTTGGATAGGGTCATTTGCATTAATTTTAATATTAGCAATTATGCACAATCATTAACGTGGAATTATGGGTGTGGAAAGGAGCATAAAAAAGTGGTCGGATTAAATGAAAATGAGCAGAGACTAGGTGTGATGTTAGCCTTGACCGTGTTCTTGTACTGACGAGTAGTAGTACTAATAAGTACTGGCGAGGAACCTGGGTTTCCAACTTTTGCCACTGGGTGGCAGCCCCACCGTTCACTAATTGTGAAAGAGGTAATTTGATAATACGCATATTTAAGATGTAATTGAAATATGATACGATATCATGTTTAATGGCAGTGCTGCCTATTATCGGTGAACATTCAGACTTATTTACCCTCACGCAATCTCTGCTACAGTTCATACATTTCTGCTAAACCGATCGAATCCAGCAGGGGTGAGCTCGGTCCCGGGAGATTCCGAATGGATCAACCGTGGATCCCTGCCGCCTCCCTTGTCCCAAAAATCAACCTCATCAATCAACCTCGCGTCTAGTCGATGTCCTTACGTTAAATCAAATTTAATTCACTGCTTCCCAATATTGTATGGTGCTGCCACCGCTGCCACCTAGCGGCAAGATTTGGAAACCTGGTCACGGTTTTCCAAAATTTACCGAGGTAGGTAATCTTTTTTGTGTAAAGTACTCGATATAAATGTTGTGTAGTCACTTCTAAGTAATGTTTTCCCTTTATTCCAAATCATCGAGCATTTCCAGTATATGTGGAGGTAGGTCTACTCTGTTGCAATTTGTTTCTTTGGTTTAGTCTGATGATTTATTACAAAATAAATTTATTTGTGAATATGCTACATCGTAACGCCTATATATCCAAATTATCAAAGCAGTATGTAGCCATAACGAATCTTGCTTCTATATAAGTCAAATTTTGTGTACTTGAAAGTATGCTTTGCATTTCCTTAAGGCGTGATATATGATTACTGAAAAGGATAGCAGTAGCAGGATTTAAAAAAACGTTTCCACTCCACAGCTAAGCTCATATCGAAGAAAATTGGCTCCCTTTGGGAACTGAACACTGGAACAATTTACTGAGGCGTACGAGCTACCCATTTTGCAATCCAGGAGTCCCACTTGTAAGAATTGTTTTAATTAATAACCATAGTTTTTAGATTAATTACAATCTTGAAAAAGAAGATCACAGTCTACATCAAATACAAGCTGAACAGAATATTGAGAAAGCCATCAGTCCTTGCTAGCAGACTTTTATAGTTATCCCCGAGAAAATTATTGACCATGAGTAAGGGATAGCATAGCTTTAGTTAAGTATTTATAAATAAAACATATTTCGTTGTACTGCAAGCTCAATGTCATTGAATTAGTATGTACATAATGGGAATGTCATCAAAACAAATAATTACTGGAAGGTATCACGATTTGGGTTACAACAGTAAACTTTCTTCTAACATTTGTCTGTGACTTTGAAGGGGATTAACATTCTGCATTACATTTACAGGGAAACCTTAGTAGGGAAACTCCTTATAAAGACAACTTAAATCTCAAAGCACAGGTGTTAGACGCATGACAATACAAGAAATTTATATTTGACTATATTTGCCTTTGCACATTTTCTGTAACTGTAGCAATAAATCATGATAAATTTAACATAATTCATGGACTAGAAATTATTATGCATTATAGCTGTAAAAGTTAAGAAGGAGTAATGATAACATAATTTCAGCACTCATACATAAAAGTATTGAAATCGTAAAATGAATCACAATTTATAACTTCACAATAAAGAGAAAATATACCAGAAGCATAATAAACAGTTGAAGCCACATTTCTACTATTTTTACATAGTTACTTGCTCACAGTATAGATATTAAAAAAATGCATTGAAATTTCCTATAATACAGCTTTTAAAGATCTCATCCAATTTATAGTGTAAAAACTACTTCCCATGTACACAAATACATAATGAGTGAGCTTTGGCTGAAAATTGCTCATGTTACTGAAGGGTGAATGAATTGATGCAAGTGTTCTGGTTTTAGGGAATGCACTGAAATTTTAAAAGTCATGAGGATATATGGATGAGAGTGACAAAATTCCCAATTATTGAAAAAGTAAATGAAACAAGAAAATAGAGTAATTACAAAAAGGAACCAAAGTTCATTCCAATCCATGTGACTGCTAAGAATATTAATCTATGTTTCAAATACTTTAGATATAAGTCAAGGTATAGCTATGTGGAATTTGAGAGGGTTTGGTGAAGACAACAAATTGACACTCACACCACCTTATTGGCAGACCAAGACCTCAAAGTATTTACCTACAAAATCATGTTTCTTCTGCATTTTTTAATCATATTGGGTGGACAGAATGCCCCTCAGGATGTCACCAACCATTAGCATAAATAATGCAATCCCAACATCACTTCCAACCACTAGACACTTTATCAAATGAAAGAAATGGTCAACCATAAAAATAACTGAAAATAGGTGGATGCAGGATTCCTCTGAAAATTCTAAAAACAATTGTCATAGTAGTGTATGGAAGGAAAAGAAAATTCATGGAAAGATAAATTACAGTGCTACCATCAGACAACCTTAATCCATGTAAAATGTAAGTCACAAGCTATTTACTATCCCAGCAACATAAAATTAAATACAACAATTTAGTGAAGTTAAGAAAAAGAAGATATACAAAAGTCCTGCTGTTGTGTAGGATTTTCTTCCTAGCCATCTTCTGCAGATATTGGTCTTCAGAACACACAGTCTCAAGCCTTCACACATAGAACACATCACTGCACTTCTTAACAGAGTTCAGGGGGAGGCTCCCTTATTATGCTCTTCTTCAGAATTTTTTCATTCCAGGGACAGTCTCCTCACATGTTAGCAATCAGTTTTTTCTTCCAATATGCTGGAAAGAAAGAAATGGAGATAAATAATGTACTCATAGTCTTAATGAGATATAAAATGAATCCTTGATATAAAGGAATTTAACACTAGGAGGACGGGAGTTACGCCCTACCTAGAAGGACGGGAGGGGGTCATTTGACCCCTAGAATTTTTAATTGCATTTTAAATATTTATTTGCCTTTTATAAGCCAAATCTTTAGCAGTTCTTCAAGAATGGACCTTTAGCTAAACAATTATGAGGTTTTTTACCTTGTCATTTGTTTATATTTTTATTTATTAAACAAAACGCGGACTGGTGTCCTAAATTTACAGTCTATCATATTGTAGAAACATTTTCGTGGTAAAACTAAACATACGAACCTAATACTTTAGTAATATGTAGTAGAAGGTCCGATTTAATGACAAAAGTCAGTAATATTTTAATAAAAAATTCTATTGCATCTGATAACAAACATAGAAAAGCACTCGTNAAAGGCAAATAAATATTTAAAAAGGAATTAAAAATTCTAGGGGTCAAATGACCCCTTCCCGACCTTCTAGGTATAACATGATGGTAAAAAATTTCCCAGCATTCATAGCAAAATTTTTATTTTTTCATATCATATTTTTGGATGGTAACAAACAAAGTCAAAAAGTTTCAAAAAATTTAAATATGTTTTACTCATAGTTTTTTATGTTAAACTCTGATTTTGGGTCAAATGACCTGCACCGTCCTTCTAGTGTTAAAAGAACAAAGGAATTTTAATAGAAAATCCTAACATGGCAGTCATAGATTGAAAACAAGGTTTTCCTTGTTTGTAAAGAAGGAAACATACCATTCTCTCAGTCATCTCCTCAATATCAGCTTCTGACTGCATTGTTTGCACCAGAGGTAAAGGTGTAGAAAAGAACAGTTTTCTGAGTATATTGATAGCCATTGTGATCAGGTAGCTGTTTGATGACTTAAGATTGCACAACTGCCTTGGAGAGCACTAATTTTGACTAAGCATGCACAAAAACAGAGATGTAGAATGTAAGCATTTCATAATTGTCATTAGCTTTAATAATAAAAGATTAAATATAAAAAGTAGCTCATATTTCATTAGTTAAAGCCAGAAAAAAAAAAACAAAATAATTTGGAATAATTAAATTGTGTATACTCTGGACCTCTTATTCCTGTGCACTGCTCACTACATTGACACAATGGAATATGACTTACGTAACTAACAGTTAATGACAGTAACTGACAGTTATAATGTAAGACATTATAGGCAGCAAGGAATTGCACTGAGAATACTATTAAAGAAAGGATGTAAAATTTTTCCAGACAAGGTTTGACAGGCATTATGGTAGAGTGTATCCTAATTTAATAAATCGCAAAAGCCAAACTGAACATCATTTCTATGCATATTTGATGATGTACGTAACATTTTATTGTTAGATCTTTGGATGGCTATTCCAATTTGGAACTTTAAAAAAATGTCTCAAGTACTTGGGCAAAACATGGTAAGGAGACTGTTAATGTTTTAAATGATACTTCATTGAAGAGTACATTAAAATATTTCTTTTAAAGTTGGTAGAGAGATAAAGTAAATTATTCTCAGAAAAACTAAATAGTGTGTTTGTTTGGAAAACATGTTTCCAAAGTATCCATTGTGTGTTCATTCTCAAAAACTGATCACTGTTAGAGAAAGATTACGTAAAAATTAACATAATTTTTGATGAATGCCAATTAGTGGCTAAATGGCCAGATATTTATGCTTACAACTTTCTATGCTTTTATTTCTCTAATTTCAGATGCCAGTAAATGCTTTATCATTCTTCTGTCTGAAAATGCAAACCTTGCAAAATTTAACGCACTGACAAATAGAAACAATTTATCTCCTTGCAAGATCCCATCAAGTAGATTCAAAGTAATATGACCAACAGAAGGAATAATTATGTTTTAAACCTTTGCATCATATTTATAAATCAGTGAATTAATTCTATGAGTTTTTTGACTTTCTACTGATCTTCTATTGCCACTACCTTTGTTCAATTTTTCTATTAATTAAGCTTCTCACTGAGGAATTTCATCATTTTCCTTGAGAATAACAATGGAGGATATTGCTTTGGAATGAGGATAAAAGGCTTATAATCCTTCTCAATCCAGCTCCTCGCAATTTATAATCCTAGAATACCACTGAATAAATTCAATTTATTTCATTTCTGGGTCTATAAATAATTCAGAACTCTCAGCAACTTCTAAATGAGTGAGATTATCGTAAGTATGGACAACAGTCATAACAAAAGTGGGAACTTTTCCAATGGAAATATAACATGTCTGTAACATAAGTTAAATCTCTCTCTGATAAATATATTTATTCATTCATAAAGAGCCAGAAAGCATTCTCAAAGTAAAGTTATCCTGGCTTTTAACATTCATTGATTGATATTTCTTGTGAGTGATAGTTGTAATAATAAAAAAATACACTCTTGAAAGTTTATCTAATTACATTGATAGATAGAAAAGAGACATAAGTGTTGATTACTGAATGTTAAGATTTTTGTGCCGTTTTCTAATCATATTTTAAAGTTTACAGTTACTGCTGCCTACAAAGCTGTCAGTAAGCTTTTTACTGATTTAATGCTACATAGAGTATTGGATTAGTAAAGAGACATAAGTGTTAAATACTGAATGTTAAGATTATTGTACCGTATTCTTATATTGTAAAGTTTAGAGTCATAGGTGTCTAAGAAGCTAGTGGTAAGCTTGTTACTTATTTAAGCGAGTGCATCAAAGGGTGGGGCTTATGTACATGCGCATGCGTGACAAATACCCACATAGCAGAAACACATCTAAGTGACAACACAAAATGGCTCCTGAGATGTCGATGGGTCTATCTAATCTGGTATTAAGTTAACTTATGAAACAATATACTTCAATATCAATAAGAAGAAATTGTCTTGTTGGGAGATCAAATGAATCTATTGGGAAAATACTAAATGTATTAAGGAGTTTATACCTCTAAATGTTAGGAGATCTGACATTAACTCCAAAGCAGGGATCTGCACCTTCTTTGAAACCTCAATTAGCACTTTAAAAGGTATGTATTACTAACAGTAATCAAATGTGAAATTAATACTTACTTTCACAGGCATTGAGACGTAAATGTCTCGAAAGACGTTCTTGAGATGTCTCTGAGAGTTATGATGTTATATGGGGTACTGCTTGTAACTTCAACATAAAATCGTGAATAAACAATTGATGTGATTAATTAGGTTGGCCTTCAACAGTAAGTATGATTTTGCAACTTAATGAGAGGTAGATATTTTTAAAAAGTATTCCAAATGCTTTTAAAAATTATTGTCTTTCTTCACAATTTTAAACATTTTCATTTTTTGTGAATAAGTGAAACTTCTGTATCTCATTGTTGAGCAGAGGGCGACCCATTATATCTTTACTAATTTGTCATTGTTTAATGTATGGACCCAAAATGGGATGGAAATAGAACTCTATATTGAAACCTTTTAAAAATGTTTCAACTTACAAACNTCTAATAATTACAGCACCAATAGCTGTTAAATAGTAGCAGGGAAATGGTGCATTTATACATTAATCTATTTCACGATAACCTCTTTTAAATACCGAAAGTGTATTACTACCTATAATTGATGCGTAATGTATTTAATTTCCCTTGAACCATTTACAGGTATTCTAGAAACACTGCAAGTTAATGAGGAATCATGAATGAAAAGTGATATTCATCATATTCTACATTTTAACTGAAAAAATTTATATAATCAAGAATTATTAAAAATGAATATTGAATTGGCCCAACTATTAGCTCATATTTGCTAGCATTATGAGGTATAACATTGAAGCTTCTTTTACACTCTCATTAACAGGATTCCTCCCATAGACTACTACACATCAATGAAAAAGAGGATAAGACTCGCTTAAACCTTTCGCTGCGGGAGCCTCAGATTTTTCCACAACTGTGTGCAGGAAAAAGTAACAGGGGTACTGGAGGCACAGGCGAGTCCTAGCAGGTAGTTATCCCTTATAATCCGGGTCAACCTTTTTCCTATGGGTGCAGTCAGTGGTTATTGTTTAGAAATTATGGTTTGTATCATATTAATTTGGTAAAAGGTAAACATGGACTACTTTGAAAGGTGAGAACTTTTTATGAAACATGCTAGATATCCTTCATTTTTTTTATTGATATGGATTTCATGCATCAGAAATATCCATGAATGTTTCACCTATTTTTTACAACGCTTTTAAAAATTTTCAATAAATAGTTTCTCGAGAGCAATCCCGGCAAGAGGCTACTGTGAGGTTCACACAAAAACGATGATTTGGGTAATAAAGAGGTGCAAGGGTTCCGCTATCAGTTTTCCAGTTGTAACCTCAAACTCAAACAATAAGGAAGACATTGTTGTGACATACTTGTAGGTGAATTGAAATACAATAAGGAACCACTTTACAATTCTATTTATTCATTTGATTGGTATCGCTGTCGCATATCGCAAGGAAAGTTTCAATTCATCACCCTTTCATGCATGAATTTCGGCTCTAAGATACTGAGGAAATCTCAAAAAACGAAGCAAATGAGTTTGAAGTCGTTAATGAGGAATAAAATTCTCTGGATAAATGTTTCCGGTATGAAACACACTGAAAATATTCCCTCGTCACACTCATTGAAAAGTGGAGATCACTCTTAATGTTGCTATCATAAATAAATCACAAATATTATCATAAATAAATCACAAATCAACAGCCCTATATGGCCTGCCATACCGTCATACAGAAAAAATTATATATGACAATAAAGATGCATACTTTATATCCCACAGTTTAAAGTTGGTATATAAACTCGGTAGAACGGATAAACTAATGTGGAAGTGTAATAAATATTCTTAAGGGCCACTTTCGAAAAGGACAAACTCCTCAGCGCAATCACTTTCGTAACCTAAATTGTACTGTAAACCTTTACAGTAGAGAGAAAGTTTTCAAAAATGATTATCGCCAAATTTCTTTCTCTATGCATAAGCGCGGCCATTTCCTTTCAAAAAAAGCTGAGGCTATAAGATTAATCTTGTGTTTTCAAGACATTGGAAGGAGTATATTAGATAAGATATGAAGGCTCCAGGTTGTAATCTTAATCCTGGCCGTACCGTACCCTTCCTCCTCACCGATTGAGAGAGAGGATAGTAACGCCAATGCCATCTATCAGAGATAAGACACGAAAAAAAGTGATATCAAAATGCCCCATAAGGTTATCCCTCTATAAGATTACTCTATGGTAGTAGGGTGTCCCTAGACAAGAGAAAAATTTTTTTGTTAAATCAAATACCACCCTGGTAAAAGCTCCATACTGTCAGTGAGGCTCGCATTAGTGCTGCCCTCAGGTGGTGCCAACAGCTGCATGATTAAACCATGAAAGTCTTGCATCAACTTCACCGCTCTTTTAGCTGTATTGGTCACTGCCCTCTGCATTGAAACCTTCTTTCTGGCTTCTTGAAACAAAGCATTAGTTGACTTCATAGTAGGACAGTCGTGGAGAAAACTGTAAGCAATTTTAAGACAATCCAACGATGATTGCTTCTGACTCAAATGAAGTCGTTGATATTTTTCTTTTAAATAGAAAAAGAGAAAGTCAGTTAAAAAACTGTGATCTATACAGAAAACTAAAGAAATATCACCTAAATTTATTTATCTAACTTGTCATACAATGGACCGCAAAGTTCATCCTTCGATGGGATGTAACATAAACCATAAGTTCTCTTTAGTTAACTTTTCAACCATTTTTACTTTAGTTTCTTGAACCGAAAACCGGTCGTCTTGATGAGCTAGAACTCGAGCTCTCACCTTTCACTCCAACCTTCAGAAACATTGTAAGTATGGCCGACTTTAACTCTGATCTACTCAAAGACACTTGTGACAGCAGATATATTAAGGATTTTGTACATTGTAACAATCTTTACATTTTGCCTTATCGTGCCACCCATCAGGTCAGCTCAACCTCCTCAATTTACAAAACAAGATGGTTTTAACCAATATAATTTCTTTTAGACTACTTTGACATTCTGTTTTGAATAAATTGGTGGCTCTACAAACATTTGTAAACACTGATGCAATGATAAATATTTATGATGAGAGACAAGATGATGCTTCAAACTAACATTTTAGGATGATAATTTTTCTAGAGCTACTCCCTCGTATTTCTCAAATGATTCACAATAAGCTAACAAAATTATTTTTTTGGAAGAGATTGAAATTTCTGTGAATGGGATCAGAGTCGATTTTCCAGTTCCATAGGCAGTGCTCATTTATGGCTATGTGTCACGATCTGGAAATTGACTTAGTCCTAAGCAGACGAAATTTCAGTTTCACTCTCAATGCATCTGTAGAATAATATCTGTCTCCTGAGTCTGATTAGTCACTTAAGCTAATGTCCAAACAAAAGATGAGGTTCTAATAATTACAGCACCAATAGCTGTTAAATAGTAGCAGGGAAATGGTGCATTTATACATTAATCTATTTCACGATAACCTCTTTTAAATACCTAAAGTGTGTTACTACCTATAATTGATGCGTAATGTATTTAATTTCCCTTGAACCATTTACAGGCATTCTAGAAACACTGCAAGTTAATGAGCAATCATGAATGAAAAGTGATAATCATCATATTCTACATTTTAACTGAAAAAATTT
>KZ309684.1:27508-54575 GCA_000376725.2 Ladona fulva
ACAGGAGTGACAGACATCATAGATAAGGTAAGATCACTGAAATGGATGTGGGCAGGCCATGTTGCAAGGAGAAACGACAACCGATGGACATCAGCAGTTCTGAACTGGATACCAAGAGACGTGAAGAGACCAAGAAGAAGACCAAGGGACCGATGGAACAGAGACATCATTCAGTATTTAGGGGTAACATGGCAACGAGAAGCTCAGAATAGAGAGAATTGGAAAGCGCTTGGAGAGGCCTACATCCGACGTCGGATTGAAAATGGCTGATGATGATGATGATGATATATATCCGGAGAAGCGTCTATATAATGAGATATACGAGGAAAAGTTGCTTGCACACTGCAAGCTTAATGTAAGATACATTAACTAAGGCATTACACACCTTTTGATCCACTCCGCCTTCCATCCACCGAGATCCATGCACTAATTTAAATAACCTTAACGAATTATTCATAATACGTGCATAAGTAATGTCCTAGCATCGATCACTTGTCGATTAGGACACATATCCTTACGGCATACGATAGATATCCCCATCTTCTAGCTGTAGCGAATTTCAACCTTCTACCTGACCGGGAAAGGCCGTTAGGAATTTTTGAAAATTCTGTCATTCGAAAGGTCCTGGGATCGATCCTGGGCCTTTGGGGCAAGAAGCTTTACGGCATGCGATAGACAACCATGTATTTTAAATGCACCGTGAACTGCTTGGTTCTATCTTAACGGAAGATACCCTAAATGATTTCATGAACTTCAGACAGAAAAACTGCCCTAGCATCGAACTAAGGACCTCAGGGTAAAATCCTTAAGTATTACTATATAGGAGTTTGCTCTGTATCGGTGACGTGAATTTCAACGTTCTATCTTACCTAGAAATACCCTAAATGATTTTTTGAATGTTTTGCACCAAGTACCTAGCATCGAACCTGGGGCCATTAGGTAAACAGCTCTTGCGGGAAACGGAAGATAAAGTAATTTCCTAACGATTCCGAAAATTTCAACGTTCTATCTTTACGCTAAGTACGCTAAATGAATTTTTGAAAATTCGCTCAATGCATTCTTATGGGAAAATGGTCCTTTTTGTGGCCCCTTAGAATCGAACCCATGATGCGTAGACTTCCATTCTACGCATCATGGGTTCGATTCTAGGGGGCCCCAAAAACGGCAACTTTCCCATAATAATGCATTGAGCGCATTTTCAAAAATTCATTTAGCGTACTTAGCGTAAAGATAGGACGTTGAAAATTTCGGAATCGTTAGAAAATGATTTTATCTTCCGCTTCCCGCAAGAGATTTTTACCTAATGGCCCCAGGTTCCATGCTAGGTACTTGGTGCAAAATATTCAAAAAATCATTTAGGGTATTTCGAGGTACGANATTTTCGGAATCGTTAGAAAATGATTTTATCTTCCGCTTCCCGCAAGAGATTTTTACCTAATGGCCCCAGGTTCCATGCTAGGTACTTGGTGCAAAATATTCAAAAAATCATTTAGGGTATTTCGAGGTACGAGAGAACATTGAAATTTACCTCATCGATAGAGATTAGACCCCTCTATAGTCCACCTAAAGTTTTTTTCCTGGGGGTTCTTAGTTCGATGCTAGGGCAGTTTTTTGTCTGAAGTTCATGAATTCATTGAGGTTATTTTCCGTTAAGATAGAAACATGCAATTCACAGTGTTGTTAGAATAGATGATTGTCTATCGTATGCCGTAAAGCTCTTTGACCTAAACGCTCAGGTTCGATCCCAGGACCATTCGAATGACTGAATTTTCAAAAATTCGTTACGAAATTTCCCGGTCATGTAGAAGGTTGAAATTCGTTACATCTATAGAAAATAGGGATTTCTATGGTATGCTGTAAGAATATATGTCCTAGTAGACCCAGGTTCGATGCTAGGACAATTCTTATGGACGTATTATGAATAATTCGTTTTGGTTATTATAGTTGGTGCATTTAACTCGGTGTATGGATGGCAAACTGTNTCTATTCGATTATATTGGTAATCTCTATCATACAGAAAACATTATAATTAATTATAATCCTCTGAAGACATAACATACTACCATACTACATACTATGGTAAGTGCATTAAAATAATGTAAAAATACATTACATGCATTTTTGTGGAAATATAACCTATCGGGGAATTTTCGTGGTCGAAGGCAAGGCGCCTATGGGGCAGCTTAGAGTGGGGTTTTTCCATTGGATCAATGAATTTGTGAAAACCTCACGTATCCAGGTTACGTAAACAAAGTTTTCCGAAAAAAAAACACTCTCGAACAACAAGTTTCTTTCATATGTTACATACCAAGTGTTTAGTTTGGAGTTCCCCAAAATGGAACGCAGGGCTTTTAAATGAACGGCAATAAGAGACGCGCTCTTGTTATTCCGAAGATCGTTCTTCGAGGAATTGAGAGGGATGCTGTATGTAGCGCAGAAAAAAACCTCGAGAATGATGGTTATAAGATACAGTGCAAGAAGGCAAGAAGATCAGTTGTCAAGGATTTTCCTGTCCCTCCATTTGTCTTCACCCTTATCTTCCTCTCCAATTCTCTCCTCTCCAAACTTTTTCCACTCCTCGCCTCTCCTTATTTATCACTCCTTTTCAAGACATCCGACGGATACAACCCCTCGCTTTCCTTCCCCATGATTTCTTCCTTCAGATTTTTTACCGACATCCAGCGCAATATAGTGGGTTAATGATATAAATTAATCAGTTCCTTATAAATACTAATCCTTCATAATTTAACTTTTTATTCATAGTGGATTTGCAGCTGCCCTGCCTTTCCTGTGTATTCTTATTACTTTTGTAATGTTAGTGGTAGTCAAATCAAGTCGAAACTCATTCAAATCCGAACATTTTTACCAAAAATCCGTCTTGTTATGTCTTTTGCGATCGAAAACCGATAAAAATGTATGATGAAAGAGGAAGGATGGAAAGCAATTCATTTACGTCTGGAGCACGGACAAGAGTAGAAATTCTCCAATTGGAAGTGGTGGACTTGGGATTTAAGAGTATCCCTATAAAATCAACCCCAGCTAACTTTTTAAATGAAAATTAGTTCTGATAAATGTAATATATANTCCCCTTAACAAAGTATATATTGTATAACAAAGAATTACAAAGCTTTAAAATGTAGTACATTTTTGTGGATAGAAACACTGCGAGTAAAAAATAGGTTTTCTTTTTTCGATTCTCCAACTCTCTCCGAAAGAATCTTCTCGTCGTTTTTGGTTTATCTCTTAGATTTCTTTTCTCTTTTTCATATTTTATGAATCCCATTTTATGTAACACAGGAATTTGGTCTTCCTTTTCGCCCAAGGACTTTCCTTTCCATTTTGTTTGAAGCAGTCATGCTGAAGATTTCCTAATACTATATATTGACGATTGGCATTTCTTTCATTGAATTCCTTCCATTTTTTTTATGCCTTATATATCCATCTATATGCCCTGCTATCATTTTCCAAACCCACCTTCCGAAGAACTTTTTCATTTCTCCCGATGTCTTATATTGACTTGGATACAACGTTCTCAACATTCTAAATTTCACTAATGATTTTCTAATCTAAAACATTTGTGCTTCTATTTTCTAAAATATGCTGTTATTTTTTCGATACATATTTGTCAGAGCTAACTTCATTTAATTTCTGAGATAATGCACAAGGAAAAGGGTAAAGAGAACGTAAAGGTGTACGCTTAAGAAAATGAGAAATAAAATAAGCCTGAAATGACCAGAATTCTACCACTTTCCGGACCTCCGCTTTAGCCAATTACACTATCGAGCTAAAATATCCCATCATGCCGTTTCGGAAGACAGGTTTTTTCTGAGATGATCTCTTGTAATTTTGCTTCCCAGATAGCAGAACTCTTGTATAGTATTCGCAGCTATCTTTGGCTATCCGACCACTACGCATTTCTGAAGGACTCATTTCTCTTCACTCTGTCTGAAGGCGCGTTAAATCCGATACCCGTTGGGTCTTTTGAAATGTAAATAATGATTGTCTGGAAACGGTAAGTCAATCTTGTTTATTTCCTATTTTTGCCTTATCGGCTATAAAGTTTTCAGGTTTATTTATGGAATTCACTTTATTTATGAATTACAATCAGAATTCATTCTTTTGGCACGTGCTATTAATTAGAGCCTAGTGGAATATACATTTAGCTGGACTCTTTACGAGAATACGACATTTACTAACCAAAAATGGTCCACTTAAAGGCCCACGATTGGTTTTGAATTATTACGAGAAATCAAAATGTTACTCAAATGCTACAGGACAGAAACCACAAGAAATAAACATTGTGCTTCTATATTCCTTGTCATGTTCTTCTACACTTTTAAGTTTTCTTTTCTTGAATTTTCAACTGCAGTAAAATGAAGGGAAATATAACATGAATAATAAGAAGTTATTTCCATGTTATTATCCTCAAGAAAAGATATACAATCTTAAATGTTCCATTATTAACATATATATCTATCAGCGAAGGACAATATCCGAATATCGAATATTCTAGAGCGTGCGTGGACCCCCTGCCATACACCGAAAGGCGTCTTGCAGAGCATGAATGTAGAAAGCAATGTGTTGGGCGGGTAATTTTCACTCAAACGAAAATTCCTATTTTCATTTCTAAGGAATTCGCAGAGTTCGGAAATGAGGATGCAATCTTCATATTTTTCATCGGAGGTGAAACAAAAGAAGGCGAAGGGGCGCTCTTTTTTATTCCGAAGCAAATTCGATTGACGAAGCATTTGGGAAATGAGTGGATAAAAGGATTTGGATGAGTGGTCGGGAAAAAGAAAGGAATGCTTCTAAAATGCGTCGACAGCTTTAATTCAACGTGATGGATTGGCTGCCTGGCTGAAATAGATTTTCGATATGTAACGTTTTTCGTCAAAGATATGAAATGTCGCACTTCTTTATTCTTTTGTTTCGAGAATATGCAATTTATATTTCCGTTTAACTCCGTTAACGCTTGTACACGAATGTTTGCGTATTTCTCCAAGTCCTTACTTCGTTTCTCTTTCGACAACCATAACATATTCGCTAATCTCCAAGATTGGTTTCGATATTTTCTAATTATTCTTTCTCTTACTTATGTTTCTTTTGTTTTTTAGACATCTCTCGCTCTGAAAATCCCTAGGTTTCGATTAGTGGTACTCACTAGCATTACTCAGCTCCATAAAAGGATATGTTTACTAAACGACAGTAAAAATACAATGACCATGGTTTTTTAGCAAGTCCACATCATCCAGTGGCGATGCAAAGCAATAAGACAATACAGTACATGGATGTGTCAAAGAGAGTGAAGAAAGTAATCAAAAGGAGAAGGGACAATCGTTGAACTGGATTGAAACAATTACAATTCCAGGCAACAACTATTTCAATACAAACTTGTCATTTCCTTGCAAAAGTACGTATTAATACTACTTGTAAATTATTACTAATCATGTAAGATTTTCCTGGTTCTTGATAGGCCTTCGCGTCTCGGCCGCGGGGCCCACGAGGTCCCCACTGTTTTCTAATTCGACCGTTTATGAGAACGTATTACAAAATGTAACGTTTTATTAGCTTTTCCTATGATATTCTCTAAGTGTGCGTTCCAATTTAAATCATTGCTGAAAGTAACACATAAGTATTCCTCCTTGCTTTTCTTCGATAGAACATTACCGCCAGTATCGTATGAATACTGAACTTAGTTCCTGTTAAAGCTAATGACTTTTTAATTTACCTGTGTTGATATCCACATTTTTCGAGGAGTTATTTAAGCCATCCATGTCGCTTCGTGATTCGCTGAAATCGCCGTCATCTTTAATAACTGTATTTTACGCAGTCGTCCGCAAATAAACGTACGCGAAATTTTACTACGTCCGGCATATCGTGAATAAACATTAAAAAGAATAACGGCCCCAGTACACTACCCAGAAGTTACTTTAATGGGTTCTGACAGCATATTTCCAGTTTTTACCGTTTGCGCTCTATCTAGAATAAAGAACTCTACCCAGTATTTGACTTCGAATTCATGTCTCATATATTTATTCCAGTGGCCTCCACTAGTAATATCTGAGTTAATATTCATAGAAGTGTAATTAAGCCATTTATGGCCGGTTTTTTACAAACTTCATCTTATCCCCTGGATTGGTTTTCAGAGGATAAAACTAATTGTTGGTTAGTTTTTTATCCGTTTCTTGAAAGTTGCGCAGAAAATTTATTTATATTTATATATTTATCCTCTATTTAGCGTCCTTTCACGTAGTATGANGAACCTGGGGCCATTAGGTAAAAATCTCTTGCGGGAAGCGGAAGATAAAATCATTTTCTAACGATTCCGAAAATTTCAACGTCCTATCTTTACGATAAGTACGCTAAATGAATTTTTGAAAATGCGCTCAATGCATTCTTATGGGAAAGTTGCCGTTTTTGGGGCCCCCTAGAATCGAACCCATGGTGCGTAGAATGGAAGTCCGCTTTTTTCTAGATGTCCAAACCCGGGACTTTACGGCAAAAAAATCGACGGATCCGTGAGGCACTTCCTTCTGCCTCGCCTTTAGTATCCTATATGTATATCTATCTATATATATATATCAGCCATTTTCAATCCGACGTCGGATGTAGGCCTCCCCAAGCGCTTTCCAATTATCCTTATTCTGAGCCTCTCGTTGCCATGTTACCCCTAAATACTGAATGATGTCTCTGTTCCATCGGTCCCTTGGTCTTCTTCTTGGTCTCTTCACGTCTCTTGGTATCCAGTTCAGAACTGCTGATGTCNAGAAAGTGATAATGTCATAGAAATGACTGTGAAAGCATTGGATTCAGCGTAATGAAATGTATGAAACAAGACCAGATGAAAAGAAGGATGAATTTGGGGAAATCTAGACTGCTGTTTATTTTCCATACTAGTTTCCTATGTATTTATTGTGATTCAAGTATCGCGATTTGTTTAAAAGTTGGGAAATGTTTTCAAACAATCTAGTTTTATCTAATCTAATCTATCTAATCTGAGAATAATTTCTACGATCCTGCTTGATTGTCCATTTTTAATTATGACAAAACGTTATCAGAGGGGTAACTCTTCTTTTAAAACATTTTCTTTCGAAATCCATAGTTGAGGACATACACCGAATTTGGCTATGGAGTGCAAACCCTCAAGACTGCACTATTTTGTCCCTAATTTAACATACCCACTGTTTGTTCTGTCAGTGACATTTGTTAATATTGTACATCTTCTACCTCTTTCTACACCTGGAACGTTAACATATACAGTCTGTGGCAGGAGGATGGGATGAATTGGAAATGATTTTCATCGATTTTGCTTGGATTTCTAAGTTTTCTTTAGCATCTTCCTCACCTATGTTGATTTGTATTAGTAAAGAGCAAAGCTTACAAATACCTAGGTCATTAGTTCAATAGATACTTCACTTCTTTTACATGTACTACTTTGCTTCATCAAAATGTATGTAGATATATTCTGAAATCCCTCCCACAACCAAAATATCTTCATACGCAGCTTGTTCATATGCAACTTTTTAAAGAAGTTTATTTACCTAGGAACCTTGAGAAAGTTTTGCAAGGATGTATAATTATTTCCTTCCTAAAATTTTCTTTTTTGAGAAGAATCTTGTAGAATAAGACATTCCTGCAAAACCTAAAGGACTTCCTTTCCTATTTATTTTTTTAATAATGTCCCTAGGTGATGATCATGACACCAGCTCAATTTATGCTGGCTGATGAAATGTTGCCAGATAATTCTTCATTAACTGCAAAATTTAACATTAATAAAACCCAGCTTCTTTCCCAATCAATACATTGCTCTTGTTGCTTCCATTTATGTAATATATTGTCAATATCTTCAAGGATAAAGGAAAGGAAGGTAGTTATTCCTTCGTCAATATCTTCATTGGTGTGCTCAACATTTCCTTGCCATTAGTCATGAAATTGATCGACTTTTAATTCAAGCCACATTTTATTTGCATTTCCTTTGATGTTACTCACAAACTATCCTCCATTGTCATACTGTAACATAAATGGTTTGCTGAATAATAGAGACATACATAGAACCTGTTCAGAAACTTTGACTGCCTATTTGCTTTAAGAGCTCTTAGAAACACAAAAGTTGTTATAATAATCTAGACAATTTAAAATCCCTATCAGCATCACACTTAAGTCTATCAAATCAATAAGACTGCTTTAATTGAGATTAGAAGAAATTATAGGAGTTACTATTAGTCCCTTTTTCAAGGTTTACACAGAGTTCAAAATGTTTGTAGAGATTACGGCCATATTTTTCCTTTTCGTGGAAATCTTTTAATTGAGCCACCTGAGGACACATGAAGTGGCATTTGAAAAAAGCTTTTTTAACATGAAATGTACTTTTCAAAGCTCAGCTCCGGTGTCCGGAATAATGTAACGTAATATCCTTAAGTTAATAGTGTTTAGTGAGAAACGATTAAACGCCGAAAAGAACAAATATAAATTGAGACACACCAAGAAGTTACTTCTAATACTTTGCTCGTCTATCAGAAGAAGAAGTATAGAAGATTACAAAGAAATAACAAAATATTGGTGTAAGAGACTATGGAAAACTAGAAAGAGAGTGATAATGAAATTGGAAGATGAAGAAACAGGAGAAATGAGGATTGGTAAGGGAGTTAGGCAAGGATGCTGCATGTCACCAGTCTTGTTCAACCTTTATGCAGAAAATCTAATGGAAATGGCATTAAAGAAGGCTAAAGGGGTAAATGTTGGAGGAATAAAAGTAAAAACCATAAAATATGCTGACAATCAACCAATTGTGGCAGAGACAGATAAAGAACTTCAGAAAATTATCAAAAGTATATGTAAGGTCGGAATGAAAATAAATATAAATAAAACAAAGGTTATGAGGATTGGGAAGGAAGGAGGAGATTTAAATATCTTATTAAAAGGTGAGCGGCTAGAGCAGGTTGAATCTTTCAGATATCTCGGTAGCCTGATAAATAATGCTGGCAACTGTACTCAGGAAATTAAGAGTAGAATAGGCATGGGAAAGAAGGCATATGAAAAATTAGAAGCTCTTCTAACAGCCAAAAAAACCCTCACATTTAGGAAGAGATTTGCAAAATGCTTCATCTGCTGTGTGGTCCTATATGGTTCTATAGGATAGGTCTATAGGATAGAAAGGTTTGGAGAACTTCAGCTGAAACCTGTCCCAGGACGGATATACTATGATGATGATTTAATAAACATTTACGTTGATATCGGCAGGTTAGCGGCCGGCGTTGTGATTGAGATATTGACCGGTAGTCGATGGGTTCCGAAGTGAGCTGTTTTCTACGGTATTGGTAAAACGCCCTCGTCCAAGGTTTTCTGTAAAAAACACGAAAATAAAGGGAGCAACCTCGTTCGCTAATGTTTGTATAAAGAGCGATGGAATACTATAGGGTCCCGGCGCTTCTTTCCTGTCGGACCGTCGCAGTAAATTTGCTGTTCTTTTCCCTAACAACTCAATTGGTTTAATCTCTGAAGCATAAGGAAGTCTTAATCATCTTCCTTTCAAGTGGTCACCAACGATATTGGCTCACCATGCTGCTGTGTAATTTCCTCATCGCCGACTAATATCCCAATGACACAGTTTAGGGCTTAAGCAAATAATTTCAAAGAAAACTATTAACGATAGTAAAAATGTTTATTGAACAAGCCTGGTTGGGTCAATTGATATCTTCAAAATACTTTTCCACTGGAAAATGTTCTTCGTCGACGTTCTTCTGAAGTGCATTTGCATTTCTTTAATTAAGAAACTCATTGTCGGCCTCAACAGCTAATCTGGGAAATGCTAGCTTGAAATCTTGAACTGCCCATTAGTGGCCGGTGGGTGACCATTTGGTTGGATACCAACAGTCTATAACAAAATCACAACTTCAGCTGTAGCCTCTGAAGTTAAAACTTCGCGTTCTGAAATTCAGTCGATGATGTTCCGACTTTTTACCACGTGTGGGTATGAACAAGCAGATGAATCAAATATGGTATTTTGACTCTGGCTGTTCGTCTACGGTCATCGTCACACCTCTTTGCTTGCTTACATCCAATTCAGTGATCTTATTTTATCAGACAACTAGTAAACGCCCCCTTCGATCATGACGGAATTATATTCCATTTAAAATATGCATATCTTTTCTCGTATATATCTGGTCTTCCTAAGCTAGAAAATGTCCGTCGTATATCCATAATAACATATTAAATTTATTAACTGTCTATGGTTGATTTGATCCTGGATGAATTTCGAATAAATTGGCTACTAATTAAATGATTGTAGGGAATTGTGGCTGAATTCTAAAAAGTTATTTACTCGATTTCTATGAACATTGTGCTGTTCCTGGGGTTTACAGAAACTCGCAGCTCTAAAAGCTAATCGGCGTTGATATTTCGTTCGTCTCCCAAACATCTTCCCTTTTTTTCGCCGTAATTTTTTCTTGTCACATTGATCGCAATGGATAAATGTTTCTTAGTAAATCAGGTTGATTAATAAACACTCCTGGTTGGCGGTATTTTAGCCCCTGCGACTTGCACATTGGACTTAGCATATATTGGAATCTTAGAAAATTGCATATTATTTATAAAAGGTCATTAGAACCTGCAGTTAACTCTATATGAACTTATAATCCCCTATTGTCCCCCCCATTGCATAAGTTCGAATTCCACAACCACCTTAGTTGCCAAGGGGATAAGTTGTTTATTGCACCAAAAGTTTACAAATATTCGTTATATTTGATCAAAATTCTCGTAATTACAAAGTTATATCAGTACTTCACGATTAGAACAAAAATCTATAATAATTCTGCTTCTTTTGTCATTCACCCCGATTTCGTGGGACCATTACTTCTAATTCAATTTTTTAAAACAATCAGTCTGCAATCTGGCCCTGTAACTTCGTCGATACATAATGTAGTTTCTTTCACATCTCTACATTAATCCGTTTCTGAGATAAATAGGGGGACGGAGCGACGGACAGACATTTTGCTATTTATATATGTGACGTCGTCAGTCTTTTCCGTCATAATTCTCATACTATTGAAACGATTTCAGTCCCTTTCTGTAATTCCTAGCAAATAGCGCAGCGTAGTAGTTCCATTCTTTCTTTCGTTGTATCTACATTTGCTGGATTACTGAAGTCTTTAATACCGAATCTCAACTGCTGTGTCTGGAAACGGTAAATTGCTTTGGTTTAAGACTTCCGTCTTCAATTTCCATTTGCCTTTTTTAACCCCAGGAAAAATTTTGCATTTCTTGATAAGACCACTATAGCGATCGATCCTTCACTAAACAAGACAATCACCATTTCCTAACCAGGATTCGAACCCTTGGCATCGAGATTTGGTTAGCACACTTACTCCTACATCGCGTATTCACATCCAAGAAATGATGTTTTCCTGTGAAGATTCTTCGTAAAGAAACCACTTTTGAGCTTAAAAGGCATTGCATTCTTATGCCGCGCACACAACATCCCCTCCTCTCTCTTCCGATCGAACGCCAGTGTGTCATCGCCGACCACCGATTCTTTTCTGCTAATCATCCTAATCCCTCTACAATTCCTCCCCTCATTTTCCCCTCAACGTTTAATTTTCATTCCCTCACATTTTTCGTTCCTCCTCAGCTTCTTTTTCCATATTCTCATGTTGAGCATCACTACGTATTCATTCCAATTTTCAATTTCTTCTTCTGTACTCTTTCTTTCAAATTTCATCCACTAATAATTTGAGACTTTTCCGTTTTCTTTATTTCCCAGTCTTTTATAACATGAAATATATTTGTAAAGTAAAGTATATTAACACAGGAAAACGGGTAAGGTTGACTTTGCGCAAGATGGTGCGCACCCAGGAAAAATTCTGACGGGACCGGGAATCGAACCCGGGTCTCCCAATTGCCGGTCTGGTGCTCTGTCCGTTGAGCTATCCCGGCAGAACATTTCTCCAAGTCATTCGGGAGACTTTGTGGGCAAGGACTTTTCCACCACTTGGTGTGGCCGGTGCTTCTATGAAGCCGCGACAGCGGTCGATGCCACTATGTGGACGAAATGCAAAGTCCAACGGACAGAGCACCTGACCGGCAATTGGGAGACCCGGGTTCGTTTCCCGGTCCCGTCAGAATTTTTTCAAGTCCATTCTTCCAAAGTATATTAAGTATAAAGATTTTTTAAAGTCGTAACTTGAAATGAAATGTTTTTACGACAAATTTGTAAAATCGCCCAATACAAATGAAAGGTAGTAATTGATGTTTGGAAGAAAGTGATCGACAGTGATAGTATATTAAAACTTTATTCGGGCGACATTGAGACTATCAAGTCTCTTTTTACATGTGACTCTTCGCCATGTGAAGGAAATAATTTATACCACAGCAGGGAAATACACACAAGAAGAGGAGTGTGAAAAAGCTGCGAAACCTACTGATAGTTAACTAAGTTTTAAGGAAAAGGCAGGTTAAATTAGATCTTAAAGTGCAGAATGTGTCAAGTTTGAGTTTAATTTCAAAATTGTAATGGTCGTTGTAGTGATAGACTCGAATGGAAAATGATTTAATACTATTTTGAAAACGCATAAATAAATGAAAAACAACGGACTTCGTATTTTCCACACAATTTATTACACGACTGGTGATCAGGTATTTTTGTTGGTTGGTCAATAAGGAGCTATATTTTAAGAAGAATCTACTAAACTAGGAAGCTCTTCCAAAATGCCTGGGTGCAGCGCTTGATGGAAAAATGTCCTACAAAAATAACACATCTCTCCTAAAATGACCGCAAAATCCGAAAGTTATGGAGGGCTCAGCTGTGATGCCTCAGACTAAAGTCCGACGTAAGTCTTTTGTTTTTATTCGGACGCCGGGTATTGCGCATCGACAACCCATAAGTAATAAAGATAGACAGATAATCTCAGCGGACATTGGCAGTCAAGAAGATAATCTCAGCGGACATTGGCAGTCAAGAAGATAATCTCAGCGGACATTGGCAGTCAAGAAGTGAGAAGGAAATCCTCAATTGCCCCATCGACCATCAAAAGGCACTTTTCAAAAGAAAACTAAGCACCTAAGCAACTTACACCAGTCTCAGACCCGTGAAGCTCACGTCTAGAAGAGTAAGAACGCGTATTTGAGAGAACACCCCAGTTAAGGCACTTAAGAGATCAACCCAATGCACCATTCAATGCCTCATGTAAACCTCTAAACTATAAATCATTGGCAGAAATGATGTTATGACTTTCTCGAGTGAGCATTTCATACATTTTATCTGTTTTAATTTCCGCAAATTAATTGCACACATTCTTTTTCAAATTTTCTACAAGTTGCTATTAGCTTAATAAAAAGTTGCATAGAATCTTCTATTACACCCTACTTATTTTTTGTTCGAGTGGAAATTATTACTTCAAATTTAAAAAGGAAATAATTGAATTATATTTCAAGCGAAATTGCGCGTACTCTAGGGCAATGGATTACTTTTTCGCTTTACATGTTTTTCTGATAAAAGTTGCTAATTTTGTATTAATAATTAAAAAGGTGACGTCGATTTTTATGATAAGTAATGAGCAATGGCCGTTTCTTGCCTCGTTTCTCCCTCAAATATCTCTCTTTCAATTCCACTTATGATTTCACTTCTACCACTTTAATTTTTTCTAAATCGTTTTTAATTTTACCTTCTCCCTCCTCCATTTACTTCCTATTCCCCATTCCTCTTTAATCTACTTCCCTTTTTCTCCTCAAACGACCCGCCATCAATTAATTTTATTCCCCCAATCAATTTCCCTACGACGTCCTTCCCCTTTCTACCCTATTTAACTTTTTCAACGCTAAAAATCGCAGAGCAAATTGGCGACTGGATCGCCCTCTTTAATGGAGACAAATGATGATTGCAAGAGCGGGTTTTCAGTTTCTGTTTTGTGCAAAATCGTGAGAAATTTTAGTAATGAAAGGTAATTTGGATTGGCTTTTGTATAAAGTCAAATGTATTTGACGATATCCCGTGCACATTCTATTACATTCGTGAATTATCGGATACATTTACAAACTTACATCATTCCTAATTAAATAATCCAGAATTACTTTCTCTGTTTTATTTGTGTCATTCAGCCTTCTTTTAGTCTACCTATTATGGCCATTTTTAGATTTTGGAACCTATTTTCTTGTCTTTCTCTCTCCCCAAGCGCTTTCCAATTCTCTCTATTCTGAGCCTCTTGTTGCCATGTTACCCCTAAATACTGAATTATGTCTCTGTTCCATCGGTCTCTTGGTCTTCTTCTTGGTCTCTTCACGTCTCTTGGTATCCAGTTCAGAACTACTGATGTCCATCGGTTGTCGTTTCTCCTTGAAACATGGCCTGCCCACATCCCTTTCTGTGATCTTACCTTATCTATGATGTCTGTCACTCCTGTTATCTTCCTAACCCAGGCGTTGCGTTTCCATCGTTCCATACTTCTTTGTGTATTTCGCTGGGTTATTGCAGCGTTTAACACCCAAGTTTCACTTCCATATGTCAATACAGGCAAAATGCATTGGTTGAAGACATGTACTTGTTGGAAGTTCCGCCATCTTGGTGGTAGCGATGACGAACAGCCATCGCTAGCGACCAAGATAGCCTTTGGACCCCCGCGAATGGGGCCCTAAGCTCCTCATCCCCCCTAGACAAGCTCGCGTAGAGTATTTAAACGCGACGCCCGACGAAGCGCGGCGGATTATTCTGCCTTCTGTAAGGCTTGACCCCTTCACTCGCTGGTCTGCCTCCTGCACGGCTTGACCCATCATACGCTGGTCTGCCTGCAACCCAGGCTTGACCCCACCATCTTCGGTCTGCCGCTACCCGCCGTAGACGCTCGACCGTCCACCCATCGTGCCCCGCGACGAAGGACCGGACGACTCCCCTTGGCACACTTGAGGAAGGAGAGTGCTTGGTTGTATTAGAAAGTTAATAAATCTTATAGATCGGCCAACCTGTCCAATCCTATAATGTCCTTGCGACATACTTATTTACCAGTGATTTTATATGGGCCCATTGTTCTCAGTATATCTTAATGAACAACATTCATTGTGCAAGACTGTGTGATATATGAAAATTTTCTGATTTCCTTGAATGCGACGTAATGCATATTAAATATGAACTGAACATACGTGTCGAGGATAATTGACTTTAAAGATTCGAGCTAATCTCTCTTGCCGTTTTGCCATCCTCCGCTTTCATCTTCTCAAGCTGTAAATAATTCCTCTTGCTGAGGAATCTGTTATTATATTCCTCGAAGAAGCAATTTCTCCTCAGTTTGAGTCGAATGCAGTCTCTTTTAAAACATCTGTCAACATCGAGTTCTAATTTCGAATCATAGCACCAAAACTGTATTAGGTGAAATTGATATCAACTACAATTAGTATACTACTAATGGCGTTCAAGAAGCTCCCATAATGCCCCATGGGTCGCTTTGAAGGCGAACGATAACGTGGCAATTGTGGTGGGTACCTAAAGAGGAATATCAACGATAGTACAGAATAATGTTATGGAGAAAGAACTTTTCGTTAACGGCAATGCGCGTCTCACGGAAACATTAGAGCGCTTTCTACATCTACGTATGTACGCCGTCTTTCGGCGTGTGGCAGTGGCTGACTCCACACCATGACTCTACTTCCACAATCGATTACTTTCGTGTGTAATTCTCGGAAAGAATGGATTCTTGAAACGGCTAGTTCTAACATCTGTTTCGCTGATTTGTCGTAACAATTTTTTTATACTGTACCTTTTCTAATTCTCGAATGTAAACCTTTTAGGGATGCTCTCGTATAACACACGCCTTGGGTACTGCAAGAAAATGGTTTGTTGAAAAGAAAGGCACATAAAAGAGTATGAGAGACTTTTTTATTTTTCGTTTCCTGCAGCAGTCGATGGCTTAAATTAACCGAAACCGCTGCCGTCGATCAATGAACTTGAGGTAAAAGTAGGAATCCGATTCCCTTCACAATAGACTCCTCTTTGCCCATATTTATTCATCTCCCATTTCTCCCCTCACTTCGCTGCGACAATTTCCTCCAGACGACCCCCACTCAACCACCCGCCCTTTTTTCCTCCTCTGACAGAATGAAAAATAAAGCACCTCCCTTTTTCTCCATTCTCTCTAATGCTCTATCATTTGCTTGTAAAATCCATTCTTGGCTTTCACTTGTTGTTTCCTGCACTAACAACGAACCGCTCCCAATCCGATAGCGTTCATTTATTTCTCCTCTCTGTCGCCACCGAAACATGGATTTTCATCGGATGTAAAAGCCGTTTAAAGAGCTCTGGAAAAAATTCCGGCACTGCGTTTGTTGACGTAACTTCCAAATGGCGTGCAAATCCTTTTCGCAAATCGATTTAACTGAAAAAAAATCACAATGGCGCCGTTTTTTTGTTCGGAAATTGCTCTTTATCGCACCGACAATTGTATGCTGATGATTTTGGTGTAATTAAACCATAATTCATTATTGTATTTTTGCAGACTACAGTCAGCTATTGCTCATGCTATCTCATCTTCACAACTAAAATAATTTTTACTTTTCTTTTGGTACATGATAGAAAGTAATGCGACTTCCAAGTGGCATCTAGGGATGTGGTCCGCAGCGACCGTAGAATGCTACGATGTTAATAAATGTACGCGATAAATTAGTTGTTGCGCAAGGCTGAGATTTGTCGTAATTAACTGTTGTTGCTATTGCTGGATATAATGCAATAATGTTATTGGTATTTAACAATTTGTTAAACAAAAATTAGAAGTATGCCTTACTGGATACGGAGAGTGCAGTAGGGGAGGAAAACAGTTATCCGGACTTAAGAACGTGACAAAAGCATTCTTTATGTTTAACTTCAAGTCTGTTACACGCAGAGAATAGGCATCTTGAGATAAATAAGTGTTGCTTCAGAGATAAATATCGATGAGGAGGAATCGAAATAGATGATTAATGTAAATCGTAAGTTGGAAAGAGAGACTGCAAAAAACAATAGAAATGATTGGGAGAAAAGATGCATAGATGAAGTGTGCAGAGTGTGTGATGAGTCAGATGCATAGATATGGAGGCAAATTAATGGCACACACACGCGAGTAATAAATGTTTGCATACTGCAAGATGAATATAAGATAGATTAGGTAAGGCATTAATACACCCCGTGCCATACGCCAGTGGCGATTTGCAGCGACTTACATTTCTAAATCTATCCCTTGAATTTCAAGACAACAATTTCTTAAAAAATACCATATAGGGTTGATTAGGTAAGATGTAATACACCCACTGCCATACGCCTTTCGCAGTTTGCTGTGACTTAAAAAAGTAAATCCTACAGCTTAATATATGAAATCGCGATTTTATACATTGCGCGGGATTTTATGCATTGGGAGGAGGTTAAATGGAGAAGATCAAATTGGGAAGACATCGAAATAGTGGGCTCTCTGTGAATTCGATGGTCTAAGCAAATTGCATCTTCAAGGCGTATATCTCAAGGTTATTATATGTGTCTATGCAACGGAGTATCGATTATCCGATAAAGGCATGCAAATTGCATGTTTTTTTCATAGTTTACGTAAAACGACCCTTTCGCATTATCAGAGTTTTCGATTATCTGGTTCCGTATGCTTCCATTAAATGAAAAATCTGCTGGTCAAATTGTCACTACTTTTAATATTTATAAATGCATTAGCGCTAGACAAATAGTCAGCTAGCAAATGTATAATCAAAGTATTGGCTAAGCACTACAGTGGCATTAGCTTCGCCTACTTCGCTTCATAGTCCTTCGGGTAAATAGGATATCCTTAAATTGATGCAGGCACATATTGATGATGTGGTGCACTCGGAAAGTCACCATTCCCACTCACCATTGGCTACAAAAGGTTTTGAAGAAGGAATGAGGTATTTTGTCCTTCCGTTCGCCAAGACTCTCTTGTTCATTGGGAGATGAACAAAACCTCAGTAGCATTCGCATAGTGCAGCAGTGGCTGCAAGAAAAGGAAATCCCATTACCTCTTTCATACAATATTCTCTAAATGCAACTCCGTCGTGAAGTTAAATCAAGATTCATTAGATGATACTTGATCCAAAATCCATTTTATCGTTAACTAAACATGCTTTTTTTATAATTTTCTTAACTCTCACTTTCTATTTCCACCTTTGGTCTGTACTTGGAGTTTTATGGAATTATGATATCATTGCATAATTTATGTTGCCGACTATTTATTCCCTAGCAAGTGATTAAACAGAGTTACAAACTGCAAATTACGAGTAGAGTTGCAAACCGCATTATTCACCTTCTATGTAACCGGCCGAATGATGGCTTTATGTTCATTTCAATACTATTTTGAAAGCGGATATCTCGTAAGGCTGATCTAAGGACATCTCCGATATCGAAAGAACCTTTTGTTACGAAATAAGTATTTAATTTTTCAGCTAGTTTCCCTAATTATAATGGGATGCAAAATCAGCCTCTTGCGGGGGACTTTTTTAACCCGTTGGATGGGAAAAACAGGAAAGAGAAATAGCGGAGGTATTGTTTGCATGCAGCAAAATTCTTCCCCATCGCGCGGGCTTTTCTCGTTTGATGTTGCTTAAGCACAAATATAATCCTTAGCGGAGCAATTCATGTCTTTAGGCAAAAAGAGAAGTGCTCCAACAAAAAAGCAATCTTTCGCATCCGCGAGTTCAAAGGAAGTGGTTTTTAGAGCCACTAAAAATATTCCAATTAAATGCGTGAAACGGATCGCAAGAAGACAATGACGTTTAAAAGACATTAGATAAGTTGGTGGAATGACGTAAAAAGGAAAATTGGCTGATGAAAAAGTAATAATTTAGTTTAATACTTTCGGAAGAGGAACAGATGCTCAAATAACATAATCGTAGCTAAACTAAACGTGAGGTGTTGAATAATATGCTGAGGGACGCTCACGTGCTGCTAATTTTACACCATTCGTTACCTTTTTTGATTGTGCAGTAATCGATAATTGCTGAAGTGCTGCGCTACATCGCCCCTCGGTATCATTCTAAATTTAATCTAATAATAAGTTCATGTACGTGTGATTTAAGCTCGTAGACATGAAGATGTCCTCACCATGAGATTGCTTGCTTCAGAAGATTATCGATTTTCCCAGTTATTATGGACCACTTCGGATAATCGAAAGCTCGGGTAATACGAAAGGGTCGTCTTGCGTACATTAAGCATCGATTAAACACGCTATTTTCATAGTGGTACGACGTGTATTTACAATTAAAAACTCATTTTTATGTAAAAATGTTTTAAATTAAATATTATTTTCCTTCATAATATATACGTCAATCGTCCAGATGCAGTTCTTTTTCATTATTATAATATTATATTAATACGCAGGTGTTTGTTTGCCTTCCAGAATTGGTAGTTACTGTAAACATAATTTAAGTGGTGTGCCGGTACAAATGTTAGTGAAAAAGGCGGAGCACACAATTATGTACCTCGGATGATACAGAACTTCGGTTAATCGGGGCTCGGATAAGGGAGACTCTGCTGTATTTAGAACCACAGCTGTGAAATGTGTGGTTCTTCTTGAGACTTCTTTTGGTGAAAAACTCTATGCAATTTATTCCAATCCTCCGCATCTCTCATTTTATCGCTCAATTTTCTAGGCGATCGTCTATTTTTCTTTGAAGGGAGGTTTTCGAAGATTCTTTCCCCGCAGTAGAGAACTTTTCCCTTTGGATTCTGTTCCTGCGCAGTATCGGATTAATGCCACCCTCTCCGATATAAACTCCCAGTGCTTCCAATAACCAATCCCTGACATGCCATCGCCCATAAAAACGCTGCTATTTCCGTTGACTCTATTAATCGAGACCTGAGCGATAGGCCGCTGTAATGTTCTCTTTAGGGAGCGCTTTTATTACATCTCATTCCCTCCATCTCATCTACAGCCAGGTTATAGAAAAGGAACAAAACAGGACAAAATATACTATAATCGCGACGGAATGGTTAGTGCGGAATGACACTTTCTGACACTGAGATCCAGGCTAACCCGGTTTATGTCTGGCATGGCAACCTTTGGCTTGTGTTTTGCGTTTTTCTCTGTGATAGTCCAAACAATTAAAACAGAGATAAATGTGGTTTCCGCTAAATAATCATTCATCATCATATTTCATATCATCATAATATATATAATTTCCCAAGTGTCCGTCCGTCCATCCGTCTGTCCCCCTCCGTATCTCAGAAACGGTTAGATATAGAGACATGCGATAAACTGCGTTGGATTTCTAATAAATAGAAACCCCGGGCATACTTGATTTCATCCCCAGAAAGACCCGGAGTGGAACCCCGGAGCTAAAAATGTGTTTCCGCTAGATAACACGCGATTTTTCATTTTCGAGAGTGCATTAATTTTTCATTTATTGGGAAGAAGATACAGGAAGGAAGGTTGAGGTGGTTTGGGGATGTGGAAAGAAGCAATGATGAATATGTTGGTAAAGGAGTGGGCAGATTAGAGGTGACTAATCGTTGGCGACTTCATGGTCACCTGAACTTACCCGGGTGTTAACCCGAGAAAAATTTACACAAACTATCCACCAGGAAAATATCAAAACTCTATATTTTTCCTGTTATTTAAATGCGTTGAGAATATAAAATTAATACGTTTATGCGATAAAATGAGGTTCAGTTATCATTGGATTGAAACATTCTTCTGAGGTAAATTTGAAGAAACTTTTAAAGAATAAGTGAAATAATACGAAATTCCTCAAATCAATATTTCAACATTGAAGAACTATTAACTGAATCCAAAAAAGCGTAAGTAAATGTGATCAAATTAAAATTACTTCAGTGTTGGCCAAATAATTATACACTTTGACAGTCCAAGATTGTAATTAACTTTTTTTTAATAAATGATGGTTTACAGTGGCGTTGATGTTCAAAAGTTTAAACCAAGAACTGTGTAAATCAGGATGGATAAATTGATTCTGGGCAATATCTGGAATATTTGTAATCTACCGGGATGTAAATTAATGTAAGCAAAGATGGCTACTTTAAATCTAAACTACTTCTAAATGTTTTCAGGGAAACAAAATGCAGTAAATGCCAGTTACAAACATTTTTGTATATTGATATTGCTTAACATATTTACATTTACATTTAGCCCTGCAAACCGCCAATGACAGGGGGTGTAAAACACCTATATCCCTAACTACCCTGGATAGCTATTAGCTTCTCCAACACTTCGCGGGAAAAATGACCAAAAATATCTATCCGCCTTGGCAACTATTTCCGTGTATCGCTTTTTCGTTTTCTTTTGAAGATTGCGTGCGTTACTAGCTGGGATGAGAAAATCAAGTATCTCCTCCCCGAGATCCGTAGTGACAAACTTATCGAAAAGCTTCCTACGGTATTCAAGTCTTCTATCACTAAGCAAGTTCCATACGTGGGTTTCTATCATTGCCGAAACACTGCTGTCAAATCTAAATCTCTCTTTACGAACCTAGCTGCCCTACGTTGAACCATCTCAAGGTGGGATGTTAATCCTACTTCGTGAGGATCCCAAATCGCACAGAAATACTCAAGGAGAGGACGAATCAGGGAAAAGTACGCTATTTCTTTTACACTTTATGAGCAGCCCCTCAGAATTCTACTGGCTAAACTTTGCATCCTATTCGCCTTACCTACTATGCTTTGAATATGCNTACACTATAAAGACATTGCTCTTAAATCCTTAAATTAATTACTAACAACTCTTGCAAATAACTTTTACGTAGGTGATTCTGGCTATCCGCACGAGCCGTGGCTCCATACACCAATTCTGAATGCGGAAGAGGGATCACCGGAGGCTCGATACCAGAGGCATCACACGAGGGCACGTTCAGCTGTGGAGCGCTGTATAGGGGTGCTGAAAGGCAGATTCAGGTGCCTCATAAGGAAGCTAGAATACAGACCACTGAAAGTTTGCCAAATAACGAATGCATGTTGTGTTTTGCACAACATGTGTATTCTCGGAGGTGTTCCTTACCCAGAAGATATCCACAATAATGAAGATGACCCAGGAATACTGTTTGTTGAGGAAGGTCCACGAACCATTCTTAGAGAAGCAAGGATGGTTCGAGCCATGATCATTGGGCGCCTTCAGAATTAGGTAATTTTTAATTTTAACTACATTTCTAAAAATTACTTTTCTTACCCAGAATTGCTTCTCTCATTGCATCCACAGCTCTTGTTACCTCAGTTAAAGATGCTGTTACTGCAGATGCAATTCTTTCATTGCTGTCAGTCATCTTTCTCATGGTTTCCGATATCTCAGATGCCATTCCTTCATTGATTTTCGTCATATTGTCCATGCTGTCGGAGATTTTTTCAATTGCTGCAGCCGTCCTATCATTATTCTCCAGCAAATGTTTCTCAAATTCATCCTGGGCTGCTGCTGAAATAGCATGAAATGTAATATTTCCATAGCCAATTAACTTTCCTCATTTTTACTCATATTATTTCCTCGGTTTCACTAATGTTGAGGCCCTTTGTGATATTTTATAAGCATTAAAATGCAACTTCAAAAACTGCCACTCAAAGGAGTCACTTACCAGACAATTTTATCCTCTTTCTTGGTGTTTCAGAGGCAGGGGAGTAAGTTGATGGAGAGGCGAGAAGTGAGTTCTCTTCCTCGGTGATCGGGAATTCTATCGTTCCGTCGGTGCAGACTGTGACTATCTGTAAACCAATAATATGATTACATCTTATTATATATTTGAGGTACCACATTCATGTATTGTTTATGTATTTATGAATTGTGCAGGTTTTTCACACCGCCTTCTTTGTCGGTGTTTTCTTGCAGTGGATGTTTTTTTCCTAAGATTTTCTTAGGTTTTTTAAATTTCACAAACCTTTTCATATTCATAAATGCTTTCATTATGACAACCAAATAAGGATATTTATTATTAATAATGCAGAAATACCTCCAATGGGTCTATTATACCCAATACTCCACTGAATGCTGTCTCCCATAGAAACTGGAGGAGTCTCTCCTCCAGGGCAGTCAGTGGAGTTGCCATTGATGGCCCACCCCCTGTGCCGGCAGCATGCCGCCTGTGCCTCGACACCTTTGACTTAATGTCGGACCTCCAATCCTGCCATGACTACAAGAAATGCAGTTCGTATTATATAAGGAAAGAAATAAAGTCGAATTCCATATCTGTCAAACTTTACCTTCATCCACTTCTCTGGCGTCTTATTGACGCCAATGGAGGTAGCATTGAGGATGGAGGCCAATTCCCTCCACTTCACACCTTTGACGACGGACGCATTTGGGCCAGAAATCCTATTTCTGGCCACGTCCGGGTTAGCCTCCATATAATTTAGCATTGCCTCCCTCTGCTCCCCCGAAATTCTCTTTAAAGTTCTTGGAAAAAACACTCATCAAACCCGACATCACCAACTACATAGCTGCCTTAATATCAGAAGTTTATACTCGCCTTCAATTCAGCATTTTCTAGCATTAAGCGACCGAATAACAACAGGAGATGCTGTTGGATCATCAACATCGTCAGCGACCCTCCGCATTTTTACCGTTAATTTAAATAAGATGTCTTTCTAAAAATTACCCAACCTCAAATTTTCCCGAATAAAGTTGTTACCCTACCGGAAAAATTTTAGTTTGCATAATTTTTAGACGGACCAAGTATACAGTAACCTGAGGTACGCAGGATGTAAGAAATGTGGAAAAAAGAAAACTTGAATGTGTTCCTAGACAGGAAAACATTTCATCAATTCCTTTCCAATTACATTCTATCACACGTTAATTATTTAAATGACATACTTCTTTGTCATAATAACTGTGCATAAATATTCTCAATAATAATAATAACTTCCGTGAAATAACAAACCTCTTATAGAGGTGGTACCATTCCTGTTTTTCGTAATATTTAAATNAAATAATGTTCAAATCATTCTGCAAACAACCAATGTCATCCGGAGTTACGATCTCTCTGTAAATAACAGTATCATCGGCGAATAGCCTAACCTTACGTCTAACATTATCCACTACATCGTTAATATAAATTAGGAACAAAATCGGACCTAATACACTACCCTGCGGAACACCGGATATGACGCAAACCTCATCAGAAAGAATTCCGTCCAACGCGACTCGCTGCAATCTATTTCCTAAAAATGATTTTATGCAATCAACTACTTGTTCGTTTATCCCGTAAGCAATCAACCTATGGATTATTTTTACATGCGATACTCTGTCAAAAGCTTTTCTAAAATCTAGAAATACAATATCTGTACTGGTACCCTTATCAGCTGCTTTAACTAAGTCATTGACAAAAAGGGCTAACTAGTAATCGAATGACCTACCCTTACGAAAACCGTGTTGAAATTAACTAATTGCCCCTTTATCGTCCAGAAAACGCATAACTGAACTGGCAATAAGTCGTGTCGCTATTTTTCACACTTGTTATTCCTTTGAGATTTTCGTAGGTTTTCAACCTACTAAGTTACCTTCCTTTCCTTTAATCCTGGCAATAACATGTTCAATGTCAGTCAGTGTTGAGCTCTCGTCGAGTGCGGATGTCTTTCCACTCTCTGCGACTTCATCAAGGTCATGCGTTGCCCACTGTGATTATGCACAGTCTCTCTTACTTTCATTAAGTGTGTNTCTCAGTTTTATTACATATTCTCAGATTCCTCGGGTTCGAACCTTTGGAGCTCATAATACGGTTTTATGAGAAAGTGCGTTTCCACGAACTTCAGAGATTGTTTCTTTGGCCAAAGTAATATAGAAGTAATGGTCCTACGAACGCGGTATATTTGCCAATAGAAAGGAAGATGATTATAAATTCTTATTATGGTCGTAAAATAATGATATAGATGCGAAATTAAGAGAATTTCGCGGAAATCGCGGAATAATTTTTAAATTATGCAGTGATGAACAACCCATCCCATTGACGATTATTGTATTCGAGTTGATGCATTTTCTCATTAAAATACGCGGGGATTGTTGGTCCTTTTAGAATTAAAGGTTGGTACTAAAATAGACTTACGAATTACACCATCATGATTTGGAGAGCTAGACGTATACGATAATAGATATNGAGTCAGTGTTTCGTATGCCGCAAGACAACTCGCAACACCATCCACATCTCTTGCTCTGGATGTCGGAGGAGCTTTCATGGGCATTGCCTCGAGAATCCCTTGAGTAAAGAAGATATAGAGGGAATTGTAAGCGGCAAGCAGTCATGGAAGTGTAGTGATTACCAAAAAGCACATAGAAGAAGTCTGCATTCTGATAAGGTGACTATGGCGAGCAGTAGTGAATCTGAGGGTAAATCCTTAGATGATCTATTTATTTTAGTCAGTGTCATCAAGGAAGACCTAAAAGTGACTGAGAGAAATCTAGGTGATTCGATAAATAAACTTTATGAAAGATTTGATGAAAGTGTTAAAATTATTGAAGAACAAACTAGAAAATTGAAAGAGTTTTGTGAGGAAATTGATTCCTTGAAAGCTGAAAATCTTTCTCTAAAAAAGAAACTCTCTGAAGTTCTAGATCGCTCAGATGACCTAGAACAAAGAATGTTAGCAAATAATGTAAAGATTCATGGTGTCCCTAAACTACAAAATGAAAATTTGCCTTTGCTAGTGTATAAAATAGCATCCGATTTAGGTATGCAGTTGAATGCAAACAATATTGACTACTGTTACCGATCTAAGCCTAAGTCTAATGACACCTTTGGAAGCATACATTTAAGATTCAACAGCTTGCAAGTAAAGGAGAATTTACTGGCTAAGCGTAGACTCAAAAGGGATACATTAACGAGTCGTTATGTTTTGGTAGGCGCAAGGTCTTAAATGCAGCGAGAGAAGCGAAAAAAAACTAAGAAATATGCCTTCCTGTGGATTCGTGGAGGAAAAATACTGATGAGAAAAGCGGAAAAGCAGCCTGTCATTGTTCTAACGAGTATGAGCGATTTAAGTAAGCTTTAACTTTCTTTCTATTCAGCCGTGTTTCTTTTAGCTCATCAAAACATTCGTAGCTTACGCCGCAACTTNTATAAATCGATTCGCCTATTTTCCCGATTGCTTGTAATATTCTCATTAACGTGATTACCAACAAGAATTTTCATGATTGTACGCCCGTAAAAGTTCGGTAGACATTAGTGAACTTTCCTTTTTGTAGTATAACCGTGTTTAAATAATCACTTTTTAATTAGTTTTGAAATTGTGTTAAATCACCGAAAGGGAAGCGAGGGAGCATATTTCAAGTAAAAAGCATTTTGGAAAAGTAGAAAAAATAATATATGAGGGACTATTGGACATGTCTTACGAAACGATCTGGCTTACACTAACCTTAGCAGTTTAGAAGAACCAAGAAATAACAAAAAGTAAGCGACGCAATATAAAATATACCCTATCGTAACTCTTTCCGATTTTCTTTATATAAAAGAGCATGCTGTTATAACTTAATTTTAGTTATTTCTTGATTAACGTTTAGTTTCATGTCGTTAGGATCGAANGTTTATGTAAAATTGTGGTGAGGTACATTAAAGGGATTGTAACTTGTTGTATGATTTTGTATCTCACTGAAATATGATGTTGTATATGACTATAATTTGTGAAATGGTAGTAAGGCTGGATGGGAATTATTTTTTGAAGGTGAAATTTTCTGAATGAGAAGTATTTTGTGAAATGGTATTCTCTGTCCAACATCATGAAGACACAATGGATCTCTTATGGCCCCGTGCATTTCTTATGGGAGATCGGCGCGCGCTGTTGCCACTTTTGCATAAAAAAAGAACNCTTTATCACTTTCAGTTTTTTTCTTTCGTATAAATAACGAAAAGTAGCTAAACGTGCCTTTCGTAAGAGGACCACTTTACACTTTTCTAAGGATTACTTGAACTTAAGAGCTTAAAAAGCACATCTGTGTTACAACAGGAAAAGTAATAGCATTGGTGGAATGTGAATAAAATGAGACAGATAGTGATACAAAGAAAGATCGTGTTTCTTGAAAGGTACACCTAAATATATCGGTTCAAAGAAAACCGCAACTTATTCCCGATTCTCTCGAAAGTATCACTTTCCTATTTTTCCTTCGATTACGATATTATT
>KZ309685.1:0-25426 GCA_000376725.2 Ladona fulva
TGTTTTTATTGTTCCCGTTTAATTTTTTAATGCTCAATGTCTTCTGGAGTGAAAACTTTGTCGTGCCACTGTACGCTCTTTCCTTTTATTGTTAATGTTTTCTTTTCAAGTTACAGAGATTTATTTTCTTTGAATTTAAATTTTAGCTATCACTATCTGTAGGTTTCGCAGGTTTTTCACACAAACGCCTTCGTGAAGGTGTTTTCCTGCGGTGGACATTCTTTTATGTAATTGGCTTAGTTTTTTTTACTCTGTATTTCCTTCCTTTTCCCTTTTTCATTGTTATATTTCCTCTGTCTATACCCACATTTAAAATTACGAAGGGTACGACGTAAGAGGAGACTTATCAATCTTGCCATAAATAAAAACGTATTCTATTCTCATCTGTTCTAGTTATTAAACATTCCTCCAACTAAACTTAAGTAAAATATGCATTATTTGGAACCTAAATTCAGATCGGAATAAATTGTTTTGGCTCGACAGTTTCAATTTTTCGGTTCGGTTTTCACTCCAGCAAAAATAGCGGTTTTTTTTCGGTTCGGTTTTCACTCCAGCAAAAATAACGGTTTTTTTTCGGTTCGGTTTTCGATTCGGAGCCCTGCCCTAAATTTCATAAACATGATGGCCGTTCTTTCACTCAACTTCCTTTGTTATTTTCAAGTTTCTTCTCGACTGATTTATCGCTTAGCGAATCCACCGCAGTCTCCACTCTCATCTCCGGGACTTCCTCTACCGTAAAATTTCCCAGCGTAATTATCACTCTCGTAGCCTTCCTGTTCGCCACTCAATTGCGTTTTCCTCAAGCGCACGTTCACCCAAACATAATATTCTCGCAGTCGATTCCAATCGTCCATTATCTCGTTCCAGAGCCGTAGGCAAACAAATGACCCACTCGAGCGGTGCCGTTGTCACCCGCGATCGCACCGATAAAAACACGTTTTATGGCTGTCCGCCGAGGAGAGCACGTGCCTACGCCGTCAGAGGAGGCGACGGAGCGTGTCCGGAGGACCGCCGGGACGTGTAAGTTAAGCCGCGCCATCAAAGGACGCCACGTGCTGGGGTTACGAAAGGACAATATGATGCAGCGCGATCTATCGGACACGCGTCCCAACGGAAGATAAGTGAGTGCAAGAGAGTGACGCGCTGCTATCAAAAGGCCCTAACGTTAATCCAAGCCGTGAAATCGGCATTATCCCGTGTAATACGCAGCGTAAAACACGTGTGAAAAAGGAAAGGTTTTGGTCTCGACGATTGAGAAATTTCGGTAGTGTAAATACGAGCTTAGAACGCGTCTTGGATGGTCTCTGCCTTTATCCTAGAGATACATAACAACGATAATTAGTCAGCTAGTTAATGATTTATGTGGCTAGGTTAAGTGTTTCGATATTTATCATCAGATTTTTTATCAGAACTGCATCACCCGGTAGATCACCATAATCCTCGAAATCATACACGGACCCAGAAGGGGAGATCGCCTCCCTTTTCCTGACTTAGCCAAAGAAAGTCTATGGTTCATTTACTAGATGTTTGTACTTTAGAGATAGAAGAAAGATGTTATCTCTTCTTATAGAGAGCCAATAGGACAGGACGAAATATCCCCTCCACTCATCAAGAGCGTGGTGGAACTTTCCTGTGTTACAACATTAGCATAAAAATATAAATGTTGTCAAAATCGTTTCAGTTTTTCTCAGTATTGAGCGAAAGTAATGCCGGAAATAAAATTGTGATTGATTTCAGGTTAATTAATAACATAACCGCAGAAAAAATAAAAATACCACAATTCAAAGAAAATCTTGATTTTATTCCGGTTTTGTTTGAACGGGTTCCTCTACTTCTGTAATTTAGGAAACACGATATTTTTACATAAAATTCTGCTTCAAATCATTTTCTTTCCGTTCGTANTGGGATTGAGCGTTGAGGGTGTTTCTATGAAGAAACTATTCTTTAATCAATCAATATGCACAATGAACCATATTGATCGCTTGAAATGTTGACTTCCAAATGTCCATATTTTGAGGGCGACGAATGAAATTCACTTCCTGCTTCCTGGAAAACTTTCATTTCATGGTTCAGCGTCTTATCCACGGTTAAGTACTTTAAGTTCACTCATTCTTTTTTTAAGACCACGGTTACGGAGATCAACTGGCTCAACTGGGATTGAGCGTTGAGGGTGTTTCTATGAAGAAACTATTCTTTAATCAATCAATATGCACAATGAACCATATTGATCGCTTGAAATGTTGACTTCCAAATGTCCATATTTTGAGGGCGACGAATGAAATTCACTTCCTGCTTCCTGGAAAACTTTCATTTCATGGTTCAGCGTCTTATCCACGGTTAAGTACTTTAAGTTCACTCATTCTTTTTTTAAGACCACGGTTACGGAGATCAACTGGCTCAACTGGGATTGAGCGTTGAGGGTGTTTCTATGAAGAAACTATTCTTTAATCAATCAATATGCACAATGAACCATATTGATCGCTTGAAATGTTGACTTCCAAATGTCCATATTTTGAGGGCGACGAATGAAATTCACTTCCTGCTTCCTGGAAAACTTTCATTTCATGGTTCAGCGTCTTATCCACGGTTAAGTACTTTAAGTTCACTCATTCTTTTTTTAAGACCACGGTTACGGAGATCAACTGGCTCAACTGGGATTGAGCGTTGAGGGTGTTTAAATTAAAATTTTAGTTTTTGGGCAGCGGTATTTTCAGATTGTCGCTTTAAGGTCCTCATCCCATATTGTGGAAATTTAGATATCTTGGATGTGTTAATTATGAGTTTAATCTTTTGCTTATTTTATTTAATGTTGTAGAGAGAAGGTTTGTATTTGAATATTTCGGAAGTACTAGTGTGATATCGAGTGTTCTAAATACCTTTAATAGTTTTGCTTTAGTTCCGAGAGAAACGTGATGAATCAGCTTACACAAAACAGTTCGATTGCGTCCTTATTTGATAACTCGAACCACTGAGGACGCAATCGTCAGCAGAGAGTTAATTCGGTCATCGTCATTGTTTTGTAATAAAAAAGTCGCCAAATTGCAAATTAATTCCGCAAAAGCCTTACAACGTTCAGTTTATTCACATATCTGTGCGATGGCGAACTTTCATTTCGTTCGGTTTCCATCGCTTCCGGCAACTCTGTGACCACGGCGACACATTTCTCATTAATGCCCATCCAAGAGAGGGATATTTCTGCTAAACGATTCACCAAATGATGGCCTCAATGAGAAGAGACAGTTAAAAAGATTCCCTCTTTTTCTCACAACAGTTTCCAGGCCTTGTCTTCCACATTCTGTCCGCTCTCCATTAGGATAGTGCCAAAATGATTTCTTCCATATCTTTTCAATGGCTTCTCAAATGATTCGTAAACATCCCCCATTCAAGTTTCCGTGATTTATTTCCATATGAGACTTTAAACTAAAGCATTCTATCTTACTTCTCTTCTCTCGTCTCTTCCCACTTGAGCTTTTAGATTTGTGCATCGACTTAACTACCGAAGATCTCTTTCCTCAACACCCATCGAATATTTTGCCCAAATCCTATTTTAACATTTATGAATTGTGAAAACTCATTTTCTTTTTCGTCCTATAACTTCACAAGAAATCAAGTCAGATCAACATATTGATTATTTATAAGCTTTCGATATATTAATTTAGTTTTTTTCTGATTTTGATTTTTGATTTCCTCATAAAAAATATATTTATTCTTGTTATCAAACCAGTTGTAAATTTTTCATTTCTTGCTACGCTTTGAAGAGATTTTACATTAATTAATAACTTGGAAGTATACTTCAATCCCTCCAAAGATGTAGCAGAAATCTGTAAAAAATGGCGGTCTGCGTAGATACCGAATCTTTTGGAAGTAATCTGAATATCAAAATATTAAGGTTAATCGAAATCTGTAGCGTAAACAGGATACATTTCCTATAAATCCATTTGTTATTCATTCAATTTAATCCTTCTGCTTAGAATTCCTTTCGGGTACATGTTTCCAGCTATTCCATTCCCCTTTTCAACCCCTCATTTGGGCCCCTCATTTTGAACCTCCTATTTTTACTCGCTAAGTGGATCGTTCGCTACGACGGCTGAATAATAACCGCACTGGATTTTACTCATAACTCTGATTTGAACGGATAATCCAGACAAAAGGGCATTATATCGCCATCCGCCGCCTTCATAAGTTTCGCCCTTTTTAAAGGGCGTCTTTAGAACCCTATTTCAATGCTGTTTTACGGATTCTGTTATTGTTAGTCTCCTCTCGTCTGATTATAATACAAGCGCAATGACAATATGAGAGCGAATTCTAATCATTTTCGTTCCCATCATTCCTCTGTTTTACTTGCAATTTATCGCAATGAGCACCTTTTCTGTTATCACCCAGTACATCGACATGAGATTACTCCCCCCTTAAATACCTCAACTCTGATCTTTTCTTCCTTAATTGTAATCATTCCGCTTTTAATACTTCAAAGTTTTATTGATTTCTCGTTGCTATGATACGATACACTTGACAAGAAAGTTCATCGATCATTTCAATCTAAATCGTTAACTGACTAATGCTCCTAATCTTTGTAGTGTGATCATTCAACAGAGATTGAAAAAACCAACATAATAAATTCAAGGAGTGCAAATATGAACATACTTTTGATGCAAAGGCAAATTAAATGAACAGTGCCGACAACTTTAACTGCTTTAGTTTCAATAATATAAAACACCGGCCTAAGCTTTGTGGCCTGAGCTTAATTACCATCTTGTGCGCTGAGTCGCGCCATTTCGTTTAATTCCAAATTAAAATACTGCAGAAGAAATACAATTTACCATCACAGACGGAGAGGGTCTTTAGCAGAAACGCTTCCGAAGCTCACATCACTTTTTCGCGAGTGTTAATAAAGTAAAGTTCTAAATATGTTCTAAATGACCTCAGCTGTCGAAGCACTTTTAACAATACCACCATTTTACATGAAGGCTTTGTTCTTTTGACCTCAACAAACTGAAACGGCTCGAATTAGGCAGTAAAAAAATAGGCACCAGAAAGAACAGAATATAACACAACCGACAAAATACGTTAAAGAAATAGAGCAAAGCTTACACATCCTCTGGGGTTAATAATGTAACATTTAAAAAATAAAGCAACACGTCTAAGAGCATCAAAATTTCTGGATTGAAGAAACAATTTTCTGCTATTTTAGGAGGATTTATCATTTACCGTTTTTCGTGTTCAAAATTATAATCGAAGTTTGCATGTTCACTCTAGTATATGCATAATTTGCATATACTAGAGTGAGTTGCAATTAACCAATCTGAATGGCGTAAACTTATTAAAAGATCATTCTTTAGCATCTTACGAACGTCAAGTAATAGTTTTCAGCAATAGTTTCGGTATCGGCTTGTGTTATCCATAGATTTATAAATCGTGATATCTCCTCAACAAATACTTCTACTATGGTATGGCCTCGGGTAAAGATATTATTCTTCCCTTGTCTTTTAACATTTAATGGGTGGAAATACTCAAATATCATACACGACAAACGAAATTTAACTAAGACATCTCTTCAGTAGCAGTTAAGTGAATCATAACCTTGTAACCGAAACTAAAAGTTGATTGATGCGATGGGTTGAAAAGGATCCGCGAAGACGTCCTTTCCCCAATATTGTATTTTTCCTCATTTCTGTCTCTGCAATCGCAATTCTTTCGGAGTAAAAGTAATTAAGCAGCTCTCGTCTGCCAACGGAACAAAGGGCAATGGAAGTTTTATGCGCTCGGGAGCCGAACCGTCATCTCCAATAAGTGACAACAAGTGTAAGCGAAAGGACAAAAGAGGCCACATGTCACCTCCCGACTAACAAGGTGTGACGATGGCGAGGGTTGAATGTGCGAGGGGATGCCTCTCTCAATCAAATCACGCCGAAGGGTGCTCGACATGAGGCAAAAACCAAGCTTCCGTTCTTCTCTTCCCTCCGCCCTCTCATTTATCCAGAGCTTTTAGGACTAGGAACCAATAAAAATCAAGCTAATAGTCCTTGAATACATTCACGACATTTTCTCCAATATGTATAAGAGGTCATATTCATCTCTGAGGTGCATTTGTACCAATCGTAACGCAGGATGACGTCAGCACTCTGGACCAATCAGCTGGTCCTGTTGAAACAGTTCTTTCCCGCCTTCCAGTTTATTGAGGAACTATTGCACTTATGGCAGATTCCTGATCGATTTGAATTGTATCTCAATGAACAGAATGTCAAAAGATTAGCTCATAACTATTGCAATCATGAAATGTGAAGGTCTGAGTGAAATTTATAGCCATAACTTAATGGGGAAAATATACTTCGAAATATTACAATAGAAATTAAGAGCTCGAGGATGGACCGAAGGAATGAATAACTTTATTCTTGATTGGATGGACTGTGTTGATTAGAAATTATGGGATTATGAATTAAATCTATTTATATTTTTACATTTCCAAGTGAAAAATATCGCATACATTTTCAACATAAAGTATTATTTTTTTCTAAAATTACATATCTCAGCCGAACACTCTTACTTCAGGTTTATTATTATTTCTACATACATACATGTGAAATATCTTGGGACTCTTTATGTATTGCAGTTCTCCTTACTTAGTCCTCATATGGAAACCAAGAAAATCTATCTGAGATGGAACTTCATTGCCTCAGTAGTTTACAATATTCTCAAAGCAATCAGTAGTCCAGAAACCTTTTTAAAGAATTTTTGGTTGAAATTTTACCCGTATTAAACTATTGTGATTCAGAATAAAGGTAAATATTGGATATTTTCTTTCTATTTTGTACCTAATCGCTCTTGCGAATAAAAGTGAGTAATTTATCGATGAATGCACGAAGGCGTTGTTAACGTTGCAATTAAAATGGAATTTTTGTTTCTAAGGACAAAAATAACGTTTTTTATGAGTTCTGAATAACATTTTCCATTTCTGATAAAATGAATAATTACGCTTACAAGGGCATTCTTGGCTCGAAGCATCAAAGCAGATGACTGAGGAATACTCGGGGCAAATTATCTCACTCCTCATCTTTCCTCATTTTTGCTTCGAAGATTTTGACTGCTTTCGGTAGGATTAGAACTCAGATCCTATCTCCAGGCGGTTGCTCTAGCTATTTGAGCTAACACGCAGAGCTCAGTCTCCAGTGTCAGTCTCACTCCGTTATTAGGAAAGTTTAGGAGGCAAAGTATAAATTATTTTAAATTTCTCGATTTAATGGATTTTAAGGATCTACTCGTGCTTTGAAACTGCTGAACATATAAACTTATAAACATATTCCCGTCTCGAAATCCACACTTCATAGAAATTTACTAATTTCTAGGTTCTTAGTTTTTCTATACCTACCCATTACCAGCAGCAGAGGTGATTGTAATGTACGCCAATCTGTAGCGATGCGTAAAAAGATTAATGAATGATTAATGCAATGCAAAGCTTGGCATTTCATCCCTTCTGGTTTCGAATATAAGTCCACATCCGTCAAACCAGCGCAGAACGGAAATGTCTCTATCACTTAACTTGATGATGATAATTATCAATCAAATTTCGAAATCATTCTGGACTCTTTAAATAAATTTCGTAATCGCTGATCCCAATAAAGAGAAGGCGATTGATTGAAATGTTGTCCGCGCATGTCGTCGAAGAAGCAGAGGAGGAGACGCTGAATTCTGAAAGAATCGTCTGAAACGCGCGTCTCCATGGTTACGCCCACAGAGCGTTGGGGGCTTAGGAAGGCAAGTGATGGAATATATTCGGATTCATTTGCTATTTGGTTGGATTCGTTACGAACATTAAATTATTTCGAATTATTTTCGTAAAGATACTTACTTACAGCACTTTAAGATATATACTTACAGCATCTTATTATAATTTTTGTTGAATTTAAAGTTGGTTTCAGAATCAAACTTTTATTTTATTTCGATTTTTTATTTACGTTTCCGTCGCATTTATTATTTATTTTTATAAAATACTACCATTTGATTATTTTATATTTAGTTTTTTTACGCCGTGTTTACAATTTAATTTTGCGGACTCGCAGCGTGGATGAACCCGTCCAATACACATTCACTTTTAATGCGACCATATTTCCTCCGTTTCCTTTTCCGCCGTTCGCTCCACGGCCACAATTTTATGCGTGTTCGCCTGCATTTGACTGCATGCGACACCCCTTTTCCCCTTTTTTGGTGCTAGATATACTTCCAGACGACCGGTTTTCGCTCGTCGAACATCGTCAATAAAATCGGAAAAGAGCCGCGATCCGTCGCCCGCTCGATAAATTTCCAAATGCACTCTTAGGCATTGAGCACTCCCCTCGTCGTCCACTCCCTCAGCACGCGCTAAACAGCTTGTGAACACCGAGAGGGTGGACAAAGGAACACAGGGATCCCTCTTGCGCGACCAATATATCTCCATTTGGGTCGAGGGGGGAGAGGAGGGGTTTCGGTAATTGCGTAATAGAGCCCGTGGAGGGGATTCAGGGGGCGATTCGTCTTAAGTGTTTGACTGTTTCTCACTCGACACGGGACAGGAGCACTTATCCGCCGAAAGAGTTTCCGATAAAAACGCGGAGAAAGGATTTGTCGTCGGTTATTTTCGGAACTGCAATTTGACGATAGTTTAGGAGCTAGTTGACGTGAATCTCACTCGTCAAGAAATCAAGAATTCCTTTCAATCTACGCGAAAACTCAACTTGAATGAACAAGAAATCACATTTAATTGTTCCGAGATGAATGAAAGCCTCAGTCAATCTCACTTATTTTGAATGAGAGATATCCAACCGAGGAGCGATGGAGAGTATGCACCTCTTTTATCCAAGACACATCTTCATTTTGCTTTACCTTCCGAAATCGTTTGCTGAATAGGATTCCCATGCAATGCAGTAAAACTTTCAATTCAGTGTCCTCCGGTCACTCTGATTTCATGCCAACGCGAAACGGTTGGTTTAGTGTTCCGCAAACTTTGAATCGATACGTGTGCCGCGTAGGAAAAACTTGGGATTCACTGACGTATATCATAAACATTAATATGCAAGTTGAATTGCCGCCAAGATAGCCTTAACATTTGCATAGAAACTATTGTAGTAAAAGATATCTCCATGCTCAGTTTTTTGCAACTTTTTGATTGGGTAATCTTCAGAAGTCGGTCTCAAAGATTCATTTCAAACTAAATATGCACAGCATTCGCAACATTGAGATGTTATAAAAGTAAATGTACAACAATTGAATTGAATTGAACAATTGTAATTTATAAGGCATTTAAACTCTGGCTGTAAAATCGGGTCAACGGTAACAAATTCCTCAAACATTTGAGTCATTATACCCTATTGTCGACCAAATACGTAATCAGCAAATCGATAAATGTAAATTGACTGTAGTTTGATTTAACTCAATAAATCAAAACAGAGTGCCTTTTGGATACTATATATTGTATAAGTATACATAAGATCAATCGATTGGACTAAATTTCCGTCTAATTCTACAGTTTTAGGATATCCTAGCATCTATTACCCATAAAAAGCTCTATTTTCAATAAATTCATTGTAAAAGTGCTTCGTGTCAGTGAAATATAAAACCCTTTGCAAATGCAAAATGATTCTTCAATTATAGACGTGGTGAATTGCCCATCCTACGTATACAGAACTACGTTTCGATGTAACTCAAAGTGAGAAATGTCCTGCGATAAGATTTTATTTCGTTCATTATAAAAATTAATGTACCCACATGTTACGTTACTTTTGATTGAAAATTTTAAGAAATATCTTCAATGTATGCAGTATTTCAAAGTTGTGAAAAAGAACTACTCATGAAAAGTTTAAAAGTGACAGGATCTGAAAAGTCTTCAGGATCTGAATTGTTTAACTCCAAATAGTGTTGCGTTCCAATAAATATTAGAATAAAAAGAGGGCGATGTATTCAGGTGGATTTATTCGAATCCAAAAATGGTTTCGTAAAGATAACTCTGTTTAGTCAACTCTCCCTTCGTTGTCATGGAATACCACCAAATAAAAGACGGCAAAATCGATATTAATTGTATAATAAGTTGAATCAGAAACAGTAATAATTTTTCCTGATGATTCTCGGATAGAATTAGAATTAGTTGGACAATATTATTATCGAATGCTAGTGAGCGCTCCCGCCAACAATGACGGAACATCTTTAAATTATATCTATTATTGGACACATCTGGTTTACAAATTTTCCGCATATTTTAACAACATTCTCGCAATTTCGAATCTATATCAATGCTTTACGATCGAAATGAGAATTTATAATCATTCTCATTCCTTTTGGCACTTGTCTCGGTGTCGTATGACCATTACTTCGGATTCAATTTTACGAAAGAAACATAGTCTGCAAGAAACAGACTTTCTGTACATTTCTTACGGGAACGTATTATGAGCTCGTGGTTTCGAACCCAAACCTGGTGAGATGTGAATAGTTTTCGTGGGACTTTCTGCATCGTAGAAACAAAATGTAGCTTGTTACATATCTCTACATAAATCCGTTTCTGAGATAGAGAAAGGGACGGACAGAAGGATTTTGCTTTTTATATGTATGAACAAGTCAAGCATGACGGAACTTAATTGAGTTAAAAAATGTTTATATTATCTTATATATCTGGTCCTCCTAAGCCAGAAACAGTCCGTCGTAAGATCATAACAACACAATATATCTTTCTTACCATCATATACATAAAAAGCAAATGTCTGTCCGTCCGTCCGTCCCCGTATTTATCTCAGAAACGGCTTGACTTAGAGATCTGAAACAAACTGCATTGTGTTTCTAGGATGCTGAAACCCCCAGGAAAACTATTCTCATCTCTGTAAAGGCCCGGGTTCGAACCCAGGAGCACAAAATACGTTTCCATAAGAGATGTACGTAAATTACGTTTTNAAACAAATACAGTTCACAAATAGAGTTACATTTACGGTTTTCCGGCTACACGGTGGTGAAAGCAATTACATCTCAGCCTTACCTAATACACGAGGATAATCAGTTAGTGTTCTTTTCCATAAGAAATCTACGTAAAATAGATTTTCGTTACCTGCAAAGGTTTTTTCATTAATTGGAAACAATTGTCTTACGAAATCAAGAGAAGTGTCTAAAGAATGGAAAATTATCATATAATCTTATTTTAATTGTGAAATATTGATATAGATCCGACCTTTCGAGGATTGTGATCAAATACACGGAAATTTCGTAAAATATTTGGGAATAAAAATCCCATCCCTTTGACGACTAAGGCCATTGTTGCATATTGATTTCATGAATTATAAGTGCACAGGAATGTATTTATTATATGAAATTTACGTAAATTATGCTTTTATAACTTGAAAATAGTAGAAAAATATTATAAATAATCAAATACACGGAAATTTCGTAAAATATTTGGGAATAAACAACCGATCCCTTTGACGACTAAGGCCATTGTTGAATGTTGATTTCATGAATTATAAGTGCATGGGTACAATCAGTTCTTATAATTTTTATAAGAAATGTACGTAATATCTACTGTTTTCAAGTCTTGAAAGCCTACTTTTCGTACATTTCTTATAGAAAAATATAAGAACTGGTTATCCAGTGTACTTATCTTGGATAACTAATGAAATAAACATTCAACAATTGTCGTCCTTTGTCAACNAAGTAAATGTACAACAATTGAATTGAATTGAACAATTGTAATTTATAAGGCATTTAAACTCTGGCTGTAAAATCGGGTCAACGGTAACAAATTCCGTTTTCATGACTTGCAGAGGTCGTTTCATTTACAAAATTAAATTAGAAACAAAGGTACTACGGAATTGAGAATAGTGCCAAAAGAAAGAAAACTAATCATAAAATCTTATTTTAGTTGTGTATCATTCATATAAATTCGAAATTGCGAGAACTTTGATCAAATAGACGTAAAATTCGTGAAAATATTTTGGAAATAAACAAACAATCCCTTTGACGACCAAGGCAATTGTTGTATATTGATTTAATGAGATATCCCATATAAATGCACGGGGATAATCAGTTAGTATATTTTTCCATAAGAAATGTACGTAATATCCTTAGGCATTGAGCACTCCCCTCGTCGTCCACTCCCTCAGCACGCGCTAAACAGCTTGTGAACACCGAGAGGGTGGACAAAGGAACACAGGGATCCCTCTTGCGCGACCAATATATCTCCATTTGGGTCGAGGGGGGAGAGGAGGGGTTTCGGTAATTGCGTAATAGAGCCCGTGGAGGGGATTCAGGGGGCGATTCGTCTTAAGTGTTTGACTGTTTCTCACTCGACACGGGACAGGAGCACTTATCCGCCGAAAGAGTTTCCGATAAAAACGCGGAGAAAGGATTTGTCGTCGGTTATTTTCGGAACTGCAATTTGACGATAGTTTAGGAGCTAGTTGACGTGAATCTCACTCGTCAAGAAATCAAGAATTCCTTTCAATCTACGCGAAAACTCAACTTGAATGAACAAGAAATCACATTTAATTGTTCCGAGATGAATGAAAGCCTCAGTCAATCTCACTTATTTTGAATGAGAGATATCCAACCGAGGAGCGATGGAGAGTATGCACCTCTTTTATCCAAGACACATCTTCATTTTGCTTTACCTTCCGAAATCGTTTGCTGAATAGGATTCCCATGCAATGCAGTAAAACTTTCAATTCAGTGTCCTCCGGTCACTCTGATTTCATGCCAACGCGAAACGGTTGGTTTAGTGTTCCGCAAACTTTGAATCGATACGTGTGCCGCGTAGGAAAAACTTGGGATTCACTGACGTATATCATAAACATTAATATGCAAGTTGAATTGCCGCCAAGATAGCCTTAACATTTGCATAGAAACTATTGTAGTAGAAGATATCTCCATGCTCAGTTTTTTGCAACTTTTTGATTGGGTAATCTTCAGAAGTCGGTCTCAAAGATTCATTTAAAACTAAATATGCACAGCATTCGCAACATTGAGATGTTATAAAAGTAAATGTACAACGATTGAATTGAATTGAACAATTGTAATTTATAAGGCATTTAAACTCTGGCTGTAAAATCGGGTCAACGGTAACAAATTCCTCAAACATTTGAGTCATTATACCCTATTGTCGACCAAATACGTAATCAGCAAATCGATAAATGTAAATTGACTGTAGTTTGATTTAACTCAATAAATCAAAACAGAGTGCCTTTTGGATACTATATATTGTATAAGTATACATAAGATCAATCGATTGGACTAAATTTCCGTCTAATTCTACAGTTTTAGGATATCCTAGCATCTATTACCCATAAAAAGCTCTATTTTCAATAAATTCATTGTAAAAGTGCTTCGTGTCAGTGAAATATAAAACCCTTTGCAAATGCAAAATGATTCTTCAATTATAGACGTGGTGAATTGCCCATCCTACGTATACAGAACTACGTTTCGATGTAACTCAAAGTGAGAAATGTCCTGCGATAAGATTTTATTTCGTTCATTATAAAAATTAATGTACCCACATGTTACGTTACTTTTGATNATGCCGAAAAATGTTAAAGCGTTCAAAAAAAGGATACAAGCAATATGTATGTAGATTATTGTATGATCTCCTGCCGTGATATTCCATGCAACATTGTACATGCGAATATATGGATAAACACCATGTATCTCACTTTAGTTACTTCTATTTCTACTTAGGTTTTTAATTCAAAATTTTATACTTCCCTCCAGTGTGTCCACCTGGCCAAATGGCCAAATTGCAATGCAGATTTAATAAACAAATAAATAAAATCGCTTTACTTCCTCAGTCTTTCCTCAGACTGTGAGTCGCCCCTGATTCCCTGGTTATTGATCACTTATGGATCAATACCTCAAATGCAGAAATTACCAACATTATATGTAGATGTTATTATTGAGCAATTCATTTCCGTCAACATCGAAATTGACAACTAATGATACTTATCTAATGCACCAACAAGTGTAAAAGATGTTGTAGATAACGTCCTTAACCCACCAGCGCACAGATGTTTTCTAGTATTAACTGAGTAATTTCAAGGAACCCATCAGTCTTTTTTTTACCTCAACACTCAAAATCATATACGTTGCTATTAACAAAATTAGGTTGCCACAAACGCCTAAACAATAAAGACACGATATTAATACAATTTCATTGATTCATATTTGTAAATGTTTTAATACTTTAATTCGCTCATAATTTTAAAGAATTGGTGTGATTAGTCAGAATACACCTTTAAAGTGATTCATCCGTAAATTAATATATTGTATTCCTTTGAATACCGAGCATTGATTTATGCATAGTATTTCTTTAGCCCAATGCCAGTGCTGCCACCTACACGGATTCAGTTGTAAAATTAGGTGAAAAGTTCAGTTGTTTGGTATAAACAAAACATGGTAGCTACAGACACTTAAATAATGTTGAAAAAATACACGATTATCACTTACTTTTCTAGTATTTATAAGCAAACAAATCCGAGAAAATGTGCGCGTCAGATAATATTTTATATTTATGAATTTAATGGAGGAAACAAAACACTAATGGTTTAAAATAGCGTGTTTGGAGAATATTCAATGCTTAAGNGTCCTCCAAAATCAAGAGAACTGTCAAAAGAAAGGAAAATGATTATAGATTCTTATTTTAGTCGTGAAATATTGATATAGATCCGAACTTTCGAAGATTTTGATAAAACACACGGAAATTTCGTAAAATATTTGGGAAATAAACAACCGATCCCTTTGACGACTAAGGCCATTGTTGAATGTTGATTTCATGAATTATAAGTGCATGGGTACAATCAGTTCTTATAGTTTTTATAAGAAATGTACGTAATATCTACTGTTTTCAAGTCTTGAAAGCCTACTTTGCGTACATTTCTTATAGAAAAATATAAGAACTGGTTATCCAGTGTACTTATCTTGGATAACTAATGAAATAAACATTCAACAATTGTCGTCCTTTGTCAACCTTCGTCGTCAAAGGGATGGGTTGTTTATTTCCGAAAAATGTTACGAATTATCCGTGTATTTTATCAAAGTTCTCACAATTTCGACTTTATATGATTGTTTCACGATTAAAATAAGATTCTACGGTTATTTTCCTTTCTTGTGACATTTGTCTCAATTTCGTAGGACTATTGTTTCTAATTTAATTTCGTATAATAAACAACCTCTGCAGGTAACGAAAACCTACTTTACGTGCATTTCTTATGGAAAAGTATACTAACCGATTATCCCCGTGCATTGATATGGGATAACTAATGAAATCCACGATCAACAATTTCCTTGGTCGCCAAAGGGATGGGTTGTTTATTTCCGAAAAAATACGAATTTTCCGTGTTTTTTATCAAGGTTCGCGCAATTTCGACTTTATATGAATGTTTCTCGACTAAAATATGATTGTATGATCATTTTCGTTTCTTATAACATATGTCTCAATTTCGTAGGGCCATTGTTTCTAATTTAATTTTTTATAAGAATCGACCTCTGCAAGTCATGAAAACGTACTTTACGTTCATCTCTTATGGGAACGCATTTTGGCCTCCTGGGTTCGAACCCTTTGCCTTTACAGAGATGAGAATAGTTATCTAATGTACAACCAAAGTTAAAAATGTTATTGATACTGTCCTCCAGAATATTCATATAAAGTCCCCCTGCACACGCCGAAAGGTGGCTTGCAGGGTATTAATGTAGATGTAGATGAATATAAAATCGCTTTGCCTCTTCAGCCCGGAATGGGGAGAACCGGATTCTCAACTGAGGAACTATACCTTAAATTAAGAAAATACATACAATATATGTCAATGTTATGATTGAGCAATTTATTTCCGTCAATATCGAAATTGACGATGGAACACACTTATCGTATGTACTACTAAAGTTAAAAGATGTGATTGATACTGACCTCAACAATATAAGGCTTATAGGAATCGTCATTTCGTAATGAGGAACCTAAAACGAAGTGGGAAAGGTGTCAAAGAAAGAGCGTGAAAATCCCTGGTCAGGCCAATAGTAGAATATGGAACGAATGTTTGGGATCCCCACGAAACAGGTCTTACTAAAAAGCTCGAAGGCGTGCAAAGAAAGGCGGCTAGGTACGTAGTCGGCAAACACAAGAAAACAGAAAGTGTAAGTAGAATGATAGCTAATATGAAATGGGAATCATCAGAATCGAGAAGAAAGTCTTCTAGATTAGCCGGAATGTATAAGGCATGTGATTCCGAAGAGGGTTGGGTTGAACTGCGTACTAGGTTTAAAACACCGAGTTATGTTGGACGTGGTAATCATAGTTTAAAAATCAAGGAACGCGAGCAGAAAACAGATATCGCAAAATACTCATTCGTTAATAGGGGTATTAGAGAATGGAATTCTTTACCTGGAGAAGTTCTCATTCCAATGCCGAAAAATGTTAAAGCGTTCAAAAAAAGGATACAAGCAATATGTATGTAGATTATTGTATGATCTCCTGCCGTGATATTCCATGCAACATTGTACATGCGAATATATGGATAAACACCATGTATCTCACTTTAGTTACTTCTATTTCTACTTAGGTTTTTAATTCAAAATTTTATACTTCCCTCCAGTGTGTCCACCTGGCCAAATGGCCAAATTGCAATGCAGATTTAATAAACAAATAAATAAAATCGCTTTACTTCCTCAGTCTTTCCTCAGACTGTGAGTCGCCCCTGATTCCCTGGTTATTGATCACTTATGGATCAATACCTCAAATGCAGAAATTACCAACATTATATGTAGATGTTATTATTGAGCAATTCATTTCCGTCAACATCGAAATTGACAACTAATGATACTTATCTAATGCACCAACAAGTGTAAAAGATGTTGTAGATAACGTCCTTAACCCACCAGCGCACAGATGTTTTCTAGTATTAACTGAGTAATTTCAAGGAACCCATCAGTCATTTTTTTACCTCAACACTCAAAATTATATACGTTGCTATTAACAAAATTAGGTTGCCACAAACGCCTAAACAATAAAGACACGATATTAATACAATTTCATTGATTCATATTTGTAAATGTTTTAATACTTTAATTCGCTCATAATTTTAAAGAATTGGTGTGATTAGTCAGAATACACCTTTAAAGTGATTCATCCGTAAATTAATATATTGTATTCCTTTGAATTCCGAGCATTGATTTATGCATAGTATTTCTTTAGCCCAATGCCAGTGCTGCCACCTACACGGATTCAGTTGTAAAATTAGGTGAAAAGTTCAATTGTTTGGTATAAACAAAACATGGTAGCTACAGACACTTAAATAATGTTGAAAAAATACACGATTATCACTTACTTTTCTAGTATTTATAAGCAAACAAATCCGAGAAAAGGTGCGCATCAGATAATATTTTATATTTATGAATTTAATGGAAGGAACATAAAATCAAATCCGAGCAAATATGCGCGTCAGATAATATGTAATATTTATGAATTTAATGGAGGAATATCAAAAACTTATAGTTTAAAATAGCGTGTTTGGAGATAATTAATGCTTAAGAAAGAAGAGAAATTTTGAAACGAACATATCTGTGTACAGAAAATCGCTTAAATTTACCAGCAGAACTTCAACATATCTCTCTTACAAAATTCCAATTATTTTACTTAAGCATTTAAGTTTCTAAAATTACAACTTTATTGATACATAGGCATTCACAAAATCCAAGAAACTTTCAATGAAATGCTTTTTCAACTAGCTATATACGTATTAGGCTATGTAACTACATTTTTATCAACGTTCAAGAATTTCCTTGGCCGTCAAAGGGAAGGGTTGTTTATTTCTGAAACATTTTACGAATTTTCCGTGTATTTTATCAAAGTTCTCGTAATTTCGAATTTATATAAATGTTTCAGGACTAAAATAAGATTCTAGGATCATTTTCCTTTCTTGTGACACTTGTCTCAATTTCGTAAGACCATTATTTCTAATTAAATTCTGTGAATGAAACTACCTCTGCAGGTAACGGAAACGTACTTTCCTTACATATCTTATGGAAAAGTATGCTAACTGATTATCACCGTGAATTTTTATGGGATATCTCATTAATTCAACGATCAACAATTGCATTGGTTTTCAAAGGGATGGGTTTAGATACTTGATGAAATCAATTGAAATTGAAAAATGTTTTGGTCCGGAATATACACCGATATGCCAATCTGCATCTTTCTCCTGATTGGTCGATTTTTGGCCAATCAGGGTTGAGTATTGTTTATTTGCGAAAAATATTACGAATTTTTCGTGTATTTTAGCATATTTCACAAAATTTCGAATTTAGATGAATGATTCACGACTAAAATAAGATTCTATGATTATTTTCCGTTCTTGTGACACTTGTTTCAATATCGTAGGACCATTGTTTCTAATTTAATTTTGTAAAAGAAGAAACCTCTGCAGGTAACGAAAACCTATTTTACGTACATCTTTTATGGAAACGTATTCTGTGCTCCTGGGTTCGAACCCGGACCTTTACAGAGATGAAAATAGTTTTCCTGGGGGTTTCAGCATCGTAGAAACACAATGCCGTTTGTTTCAGATCTCTAGGTCAAGCCATTTCTGAGATTGATAGAGGGACGGACAGACATTTGCTTTAAATATATAAATAAATATATACATGTATATATGGTGTATGTATGTATACTATGTATATCATAAAATATATACATGTTTTATGTATTTGAGTAAACAATAGGAAGCATTTATGAAGTAGGATATTTGCTGAAGGAAAAAATCATGCATAAAATTTACAATTCATTTGAGAGAGTATGTTTAGGTGATTAATGGGTAAAAAGATAATTATAGAGGTAATTTATATTAAAATTGTCCGCGGTTCACAAAGTTCTGATATTGTACTCTGTGAAGAGTTTTGCCGGAATATGTATAGCAATATCAAAATTAATGATAACTTCTTTAATGGAAACAGGAAGACCCCAATTACAACAATTCCCTAAATGTAAAAAACCAACCATCTGGGACTCGAACCCTGGACCTTAGGCACAGGAAAACGGGTAAGGGTGATTTCGCGCAAGATGGAGCACACCCAGGAAAAAATCCCAAGGAAGAATGGACCTTAGGGTTGGAGCGCTAGCACGCCGGTAACGAAAAGAATATCTCGAAATATAACTTCACAATATATCAATGAATATAATCGATGTCTCGTAATTTAACGAAAAAGACCCAGATGTGGTGGAATATTTCAAGTCGTGGTTGGTCTCAATTTACTCGATGTAATGATAATATATTTTATCAACTTATAGAGTCTAGAAAAAGAAGGTTTTTGCTGTCAGTTCTGCCATAGATCAGTTGCTGATGTGAGGAATATAAAATACGAAGTTGCGATCACCGTAAATTCCCTCCGGCGCAACGAAAGGTGTTCGACTTATTAAATTGCATAGATTCAGCCCCAAGCGCTATAAAAGAAATATCCAAAGTAAGCTTCTTATATGGTCTGAGTTAAACAGCAACATGACATAAAGAAACAAAGGAAGCCGCAGGGAAATCTCATAAGGCATCGGAAGCACCGTGTCAGCCCATCGAGGGAGACGCCGCAGCAATATCCAAGAGGAATAAAAAGGAAGGGAAAAGAGCACTGCATTTAGATATTGTGAACCTCTTCCCTCCGCAGCTGTTTTTGTGTTGCAAAATTATATGGGGCAACAGTGGTGTAAAAACGCGTTATGACATCTATTCAATTTTATTTCCGTTCTAATGTAATATTTTCTAGTTTCCCCTTCGCTCCGGAGGGAGAAAGGCGGGGAAGATTAAGGAGGGAGTGAGATAAGGAATTGTGAAGGTAAAGAAGGAAGGGGAAGGCTTAGTGGAGTGAGTGGCAGAACTTGTAAGAGAAGTGTATGGGGAAGGAAAGTAGGATTGGAAAGGGTATCCTATTGGGATGATAATGGAGGTGATTGGAGAACTGATACAGAAGTATTAGGGAAGAGGTTAATTGGGAATGATACTGGGATGTGGAAGAATTGGATGAGGGGTGGAAAGAGCAAATAACAGAAGAAAGAGAACGTTAGAGGGGTGCGGGAGTGGGTGGAGGACGTGTGGGGTTGGGCAGTACGAGAGATGGGCAGAATGAGAACCCTAAGTCAGGGTAAAGAGGGGGTAGTATGGAGGATACTGGGGAACAAGAGAATGGTTCGATTGGATGCAATAGATGATGAAGAATATGTAACATGGAATATACGAAAGAAAGGGTTAAAAGTAGGACTGAAGAGCAAAATGGAGTTGGAGAGTAAATGGCAGAAGATGAATAAATGAACATTCTAATGACGATGTCCAATTGTATTGATTACGGTCCTAATGACGGCTTACAATTCACTTTCTTGGAGATTTTCCACTTCTCATAATCCATTTCTAACTCTTTCCTTACTTATATTATGTGCATATACAAAACGATCTTAATTTTCCAATACATGCACTGCAGAACTATCCAAAAAATCACCAAATATTATCCAAAAATCACCAAAGAATAAAAATATGGGTAAGTTCAATGAGGAGGAGTACATGACGAACCAACATGAATATTGATAATTCAACGAGTGCTGAAATAATGAGCATTTGTTATAAGATAATCTTACTTTTTGGAATCGATCTTCTTCTTTCAATTTATCTAGCGAACTTTTTTTCTTTAGATATGTAATCTCATTTAGTTACTTTACGTAACATTTAAACTTATATTCTCTGTGTTTTATACGTTTATAATACGATTTTCATTTTTATCTCATTTTCTATTACCTACTGTTTAAATGTATCGTGTTATATATTGTGCTTATATGCGTTTACAGTGTTTTGGAGGTCACCCCTCTTCCCTGTGGCTGTTTTCCACCAACTTTTCTTTGTTAACCTTTAGTTGTAATTATTTTTTCCTGCACTGCACTCTTTTTTCTAGTTTATAATTATATTTTGTACATATCACAATGACATACGAGGTTGGCGAGGTTAGGCCCTTGTGGGCCTAAATAAAGGATCTATCTATCAAAAATGGCAGATTAATTTCTTATAAAAAATTGTTTAATAAGACATATCTTAACCTCTACAATACCACAAAACTCTGATTATTTGAATGAAAAATAGATGTAGAGAAATGGTTCGTATTTGCCTAAAAAGTGTAGTGAATTTTTTGAGTAAGACCAATAGAAAATAACACGTAAGAGGACGAATGAAAAAGCGAAAAGTACATGGCGAAAAAAGAGAGGAGAAAGTTGAGTAAAAAGGGCGAATTTTTGGAGACGTGAAATAGGGAGCGAAATAGTGATATAGGGTTTGAATGGGTGAGCGAGGAGATAGGGCTTAGAGGGAGTGAGAAAGTTATTGGGAGGGGAAGGAAAGGGAACCCACAGCGGCGTCTTATTTAACATGCAGAGAGAGTAAATCTAAGCACTCGCCTTTTGGCAATGACAGGGTGTGGTAGGGGGAGCAGACGGACCGGAGAGTAAGAAATTCAAAATCTGGAGTGCCGGGTGTCGGAAGCGAACGAGAGGATGTCTGTTGTCTGTGAAGCCATTAAATTTTAAAGCCTACCATCGCATTCGAGGAGGAAGCAGTAAAACAAATGGAGAACATGGATGGAGGAGAGATGTATCCCTTTGGACGTCTTTTTATTCCGGTCTCATGACGTGCCCCACGATTCGCCTGCTGATCTTCTTTTATTAGGGAAAGGAGCACGCGTCGCGAGATATATACGCGTAGCGAAAAACACCGCGAGATGGAGCGCTTTTACGATTGAAGAGGAGAGGGGATTGAGAGAGGGCGGAAGTGAGTGGCGGCCAAGAGACGTAACTAAAATGACTTCATTTTGGCGAAATTGAAACTTCAAATTTACATTTCGGCTCGGCCGATTAATATTGATACACTGGAAAATATGAACAGGACTCACTATTGGCCTAAGAACTGAAGGCCTAATTACAAGAGAAAGAACGTGCTTTGACGCAAACTGTATTGCTGCTGATTACTGGACGATTCACAGCCGATTGTTTCGTCATTAAACACGTTTAGCTCTGATAGATCTCTACGTTTAATTTTAGTGGTATAGTATTGATAAAAGTGCTTCGACAGCTAAGATAATTTCGCACATATGGGCTCTCTTCGGGTTCGTATCGGAGACCGCTCTCACCAAATTTGAAGTAGTAGTAGTAGTATTGTTAAAAGTGCTTCGACTGCTTTGGTCATTTACGCACGTAGGCCACCACCGGGAATCGAACCCGGGACCGCTTTTGCCGCAGTCGAACGCGTTCCCCACTTGGCTATCCGGGAGCCCCCAAATTTAAGTTAGTAATTATTATAAATGAGACGACAGACAAGGTTAGGGGGAAAAGAAGCCCACATGAACCAACATCGCCAATAAAAGGTAAATCTATCTATCAAAGCGTTCAGTACCTCAATCATCAGCTGTCACTTGGATATCTGGGAGCCGTTTTAACGGTCCATTGACGCTTTATGAGATGTCATTTACAAAAGGATTCTATAGTAATAAGGTATTCAAAATCGGCTTGGAAAGAGCTGCACCTAGGATTCTTACTTATACTTTCGTTTCTTGTGGAGAAAATACATCGATGGTCAGATTCCCATTACTGACTGACGCCCTGGCTCGGTTCACGCACCTCGACAAAATAGACGGCTCTTTAGACGTATTTGGAAATGTAGTGATACCTCAACTAAAGAAAAAACTCTGCTAAGTAACATTTTATGACACCTTAATGACTTTGCTAACGAATACGGATTCCGCTAATAACTGTTTTGGTCGATACGCGCACATGTTGGTGTGCAAAAAAATAACAAAATATTTTAAAGCTTCTGATTCTTACTTATTAATATAAAGTGTAAGAGATATGAAGTGCATGCTGTAAGTGTAAAGATTTCGGCAATCTCATGAGTAATACGCGAATTCAAAACGTGAGGAAATTAAAAGTCAGAAAGGTTGTTTCGCTAGTGTCCTAGCATCATCAGGCAAAAATTTTTTTCACATTTTCAAATATATAGGAAACCAGAAAAGGGGGGGGAAGGGAAAGGGAAAAAGGATGGGTTTTTTCAAGAAGGAAAGAGTTTACTTGGAAGGGAAAGAAGGGGCGAGGGATTGGGATAAACGTGCTCATTTGTAAGGCTTTTACTTCTAGAACAGCACACTATTTCCATTTCCTCTAGGTGGTCCAAGCGACGGCCATTACGCTCCCGATGAAGGCATTTCGGGGTGAAGGTGCTATTGTGTCCTTCTTCCAGCAGGTGCGCCGCGAAGTTCGACATTGGTGACCCCCTCCGGAGACGGAAATCCCTGTTGTGCTCCTTGGCTCTTGTTTTCAGCGATCTTCCACTCTTTCCGATATACCGCGCGTCACAGGTCTCACAATAAACTTCGTAAACCCCGCTGCATTCCTGTGCGTCCCTCTTGTCTTTGGAATTTTCCAAAAGCCTTCCTATCGTTAGCGGGGTATAAAATCCAGCTTTTGTGCTTGCCTTGCCTTGCCTTGCCAGAAAAAGTATATAATGTGCTATCCAAGGCACACTTGCGGCACACACGTAACTGCGGCCCGCCAAGTAAAATGTTGGCGCGCCGCTGCTATAAAAGTAATCTTTTAAGTACTTTGAAAGCTGAGGTCATTTCACACAGAAGAGTTCCCTTCGGGGATCGAACCCAGGATTGCTCACACCAACGGCGAACGTGCTACCCACCTCGCTATCCGTGAGCCCTTTTCAAACATTCCTGAAGTAATTACATCGGATATAGTTCCACACCTTTAAACGCAGTTAAATACATTCCACGAATAAGTGGATTTATTAAAATAATCTTCCACAGCTATCACAATTGATTATTTTATGGCAATTATAATTATCATTTGTTTTCGTTAATCCAGAACAATGTAGGAATACGATTAAGAACTGTGAATATTTACCAATAGAGCAACCAACCTTACGGTCGATCGAGTCCCGGTCCATTCAGACTTTTCTCTTGTCCTTCTCTCATTGGAAACTTTCCCAAGTGCAAGTCTTAACTGCAAAGTCACCGAAACGCTTTTCCTTTAATCTTAAGAGCAGTTTCTTATAGTACTTAGTTCAACTCGTAAGGATAAACAGTTCAGTCGTAGCAATAGATTCGAATCTGAAACCTTAGCCAACTGTACTTCCAACAACAACACAACAGCCAACTGCCAACTTCCACGTTAAACCCAATACATTCGAGGATAGCTCATCATTTCTGATATTTCGCGGAAAAAGAAAGAAGAAACGGGAAAGATGGAATGAATGTGACTGTGGGAGGATATATGAAAGGAAAGAATAAAAGGCAAAGGAAATTGAATGATGGGAAGAGAAAATGGCGGGAGAGGGAAGTGTGGATGCCATTGGCCGCACGCGGTAGCATGATAAAAAAGGACAGCTTTGAGGAAATCGGTGGAAGGACATTATGTGGAGGAGTTATGAATGTGCAACACAAACAAGAAAGGAAAAGGATGACGGAGGAATGTGCCTCAGCCGAAAGGTCAAGCCAATGTGGTTTAAGGGGAATCTAAGTGGCAGACAAGTGCTCGAATGGAAAATATGCCTCTTTCCTGACGCGCGCAGAACGGAAAGTGTACTATTTCATGCTTTTTGGAAAGTTAAGAAATTGTGGGTAAAATCTCCTTTTCGATGCTGGTCCAGAAGATGGTGAATTCTGCGTCCAGTGATACCTCAGCTAACGAGCGACCCTGCTAAACGACTTTTTCGGCTAACGAAGATTGTTCGCTATTTTTCAGACGCGGATAACGGATATCTTAGTGGATACGCGCGTTAACGCAGCAAACGTGAACGGTCTGCGGCAAAGAAATGAGCACATCACAAAGAGGACACCCAAATGGGATGTTTATGCTCGGTACAGAGATCAGTAAGATAACTGATAATACATTTCGGCGAACGAAGATTTTTGATAGCGAATGTGATTCCAAGGGTTGCTATGCAGTTATAATTTACTGAACAAATTTCTACATTTAAAAAATAAATTAAGAAATTACTCTTTTTCTAATTTATCATTGCTCTAAAATTGAAATAAGATTCCTTACATGCAATGTCAAAGCATATATTGCCAATTAATTTATTACATTTGCCATTGGCTGTAATATATTTATTTTTCTGTAGCTACATTAAACAATTTCCAGTTTTATTAGTTATTCTTATAAATATTTCTTTTGTTTATAAAGTACAGAAAATATGTCAAATTTATATTTTATATTACTTGTTGTTTATAAAGTTCTTATGATTACTTTTGTACTGTAATTGAAATTTTGTAGTTTTAAATTTTTAAAATTAAATTTAATTACTTGATTTCCAGTAACTCCTGACTAACCGACTTTGCTCAGGGGGATCTTAACGGTGTATTTTCTTTTAATCGTATCTTAACTACTTGTTAAATAAACATTGATTCGATATATATATAT
>KZ309685.1:33494-45081 GCA_000376725.2 Ladona fulva
CCAGAGAACAAGCTGAATTTTGCAAGGGAATCAGCACTATGGACCACATCCACACGCTGCAAGAAATTATCAGCAGAATGAACGAATACGAGATGCCACTAGTACTCTGTTTCGTGGACTATGCTCAGGCCTTTGACGCGGTAATTACCTCCTCCACACTGGGAAAACATGGAATAAATGCCAAGTACATCAAACATTTACCCAGCATATACAAGGACGCCACAGCCGCTGTAATGCTGCATGAAGAAACGGAGGAATTCCGGATTGAGAAGGGAGTGAGACAAGGCGACTGCCTTTCACCAATTCTTTTTACAGCCGTTCTGGAAGAAGTTTTTAAAACCTACCTTAGACTGGGAGGAAAAAGGCCTACGGATCAATGGAGTGTACATTAGTCATCTGCGTTTCGCAGATGATATAGTACTCTTCGCAACCAACGGTGAAGATCTAGCTAGCATCAAGACTTCAAGAATTGAACGCGGCTGGGCAGAAAATAGGACTCGAAGTTTTCAATAAGAATAATCTTATTCAAAACTATGGTAATGTATAATTCTTTTGCAGCAGTAGTACCAATCTTACTACAAGAGGTACCCCTTGATCTTTGTTCAGGGTTCACTTACCTGGGACAACTGGTTACAACAGGAGAGAAAAACAGGATTAATTAAGTGAATAGAAGAATTAAACTAGGCTGGAGTGCCTTCGGAAGAAACGCCCATATTCTGAAGTCAAAAATGCCAATGGTCTTGAAGGGAAAGGTCTTCAACCAATGCATTCTACCAGTTTTTACATATGGAAGTGAGACTTGGGTGTTAAATTCTGCAATAACACAGCGACTTCAGACTACACAAAGAAGTATGGAACGATGTATGCTTGGAATCACAAGAAGAGACAGGGAACACAACACCTGGGTTAGGAAGATGACAGGAGTGACAGACATCATAGATAAGGTAAGATCACTGAAATGGATGTGGGCAGGCCATGTTGCAATGAGAAACGACAACCGATAGACATCAGCAGTTCTGAACTGGATACCAAGAGACGTGAAGAGACCAAGAAGAAGACCAAGGGACCGATGGAACACAGGCGACATTCAGTATTTTAAAGGAAAAAAAGAATTTTAATATCCTTGTTTTATGGAATGCTGAAATCTGAAATGTTTCCAGGTTGTTAATTACTAAGAATTAAACCGTTTTCCCGAAGGTATAATGTGCAATCGTCATTCTGACAGAAGTATATACAAATAGAGTAAGTGAATGAGTAAAGAGAGATTTAATATTTGAGAAAAGTGCAGAATGCGATTTTTCAAAAGGAAAGAAATGTGAGCGTTCAGTAATTACGCTGAGATCCAGCTGAGATTCTGCAATTTTTTACGCCAGTTTCCTAATTAATGCAAGAAATAGCAATTATAATTACTGTTTTGTTAAAATTTCTCCTTATAATATTCTAAGTTTGAGATCTCAATAAACGCATACTTCTATAATTTCATTAAAGAACTCTGAACTGATTGTGAGAAGTATGAAATTGTTTTAGTGAGGACCTCCATAAAATTTAGCAAACAGTGCTATATTATCAGTCTAAGAATATATGAATATGCAATAACTACTAACGAGAGGGAAAATTGATGGGACTAAGAGGACGACCCCTAAAGGACTGCGTCATTTTGTGAAACGTTCACTTCCATCCAAAACGAAGCGAAGAGAGCCATGAAGAATAACTCGATCGATTTATTATTGAAATACAATTCGAAGAGAAATTAATAAAATGATGGGACGGCATTTTCACCAAATTTTGGAAAATATAGCGCCCAGAGCTGCTATAACTTGGACCCGATGAATTTTTACCGTCTACTGATTTGTTTCAAAATTTTATTTTTATACGATTTTATGGAAGTGGTTTATACAGTCAATAACTGCACTTCTTGAGAAATACTTGAAAAACACTGCGATGTGATGGTTGGGATGGATGGGAGAGAGAAATGATTATCACACACATGAACAAAACTGAGCTAAAAGTTGATGAAAGATACAAGTTTCTCTATTCTCTTTCCTCTACCTAAAGACACATGAAAAATGTTCCGTTGATCAAGACATAGACCTGACCTGAGTCTTACTAATTTGATTAAACATTCGGATGTATCTTTTTTTAAATACCGATCATAAAGATGGACTGTGAGGAGCAATTACATAAAATATATAAACTTCTCAGAAAATGAAACCTCTTTTAATTTTATCAGTAAGGTGCAAATTTAAAAAGAAGGAGAAATAGGGATAATGTGGTTGGCAATATGTCAAAAACAACACATCATATGTTAATTTTTGTTTATTTTGCGAAATTGTTCTTTTATAATACCATAGTGTAATCTTATAGAGGGATAACCTTATGGGACGTTTTGATATCACTTTTTTTCACGTCTTATCTCCAATAGATGGCATTCGCGTTGCTGTAACCACCTTTCTCATTCGGTGAGGAGCGTGAGAAGGAAGGGTATTTCACGACCTGGACCTGGAGCCTTCTTATCTTATCTTATATACTCCTTCCAACGTCTTCAAAACACAACGTTAATCTTATGGCCCCGGGTATTTTTTTTACGGGGAAACGTACGCGCTTTTGCATAGAGAAAGATATTTGGCAATAATAATTTTTCAAAACTTTCATTCTACAGCAAAGGTTAACAGAACAATTTTGGTTACGAAAGCGATTGTGCCGAGGAGTACGTCCTTCTCAAGAGTGGCCCACTTATTTACATTTCCACCTTTGTTTATCCGTTCTACCAACTTTAAACTATGGGATATGAAGTATTCATCTTTATTTTCAAATATATTTTTTCCTGTCTGACAAAGGGAGCCTCTGTGAACTAAGATCTTCGAACTAAGCTGCTCTAGGATATGCCGTACGGCAGCCTTGCCCAAAAATCTCAGTCAGTTGTCGGAGAATTACTATATAGGGCTGTTCGTGTTTTATTTGTGATCAGTAACATTTAGAGTTATCTCCACTTCTCGTTGAGTGTGACGAGGGAGTATTTTCTGTATGTTTAATAACGACTATATTTATCCAGAGAATTTTACTCCTCATTAACGACTTGTAACTCATTAGCTACGTTTTTCGAGAATTCCTCAGTATATTAGTGCTGAAATTCATGCATGAAAATGCAATGAATCGAAACTTGCGGTATGCGACAGCGATACCAATTAAGTGAATATATAGAATTGCAAAGCGGTTCCTTCTTGTAATTCCATTCACCTATAAGTACGCTACAACAACGTCTTCCTTATCGTTTGAGTTCGAGATTATGACTGGAAAACCTATAGCGGAGCCCTTGCCACCTCTTTGCTTCCAGAACTGACCAAGCGTTAATACAGAAATTAAAGATGCTCAGCGGTTTAGAAATGTTTGCAGACTGGTAAGCAGTGAAGTTGAGCTTACTGTAGAATCGATGGAAACGGCAATTTTTAACTAATATGAGAAAGGCAATATCAATGCGTGAATAGGTGTTGGTTAAACAGAGATTTTTTGCATCCGGCAAGCACATGTAATTACAAGGCACCCTTGTAATGTTTCTTCTCATAGCCGAATTCTATTCACCACCTTATCTGCTATAATATGAAAAAATAATTTGAGATGATACTTACGGTAGTCTTCAGTACCTTTTTCACATACAAGTGAATCGTACAACGAATTTGCTTTGAAAATATCCCCGTCGATGAATAATTTACTTACCGGATAGATAATAACGATTATTGGCTTGTAATGAGTATTATTATCTTGGCTTATTAAGATAAAATATGCTTATCGAATTAATTGTGTTATTAATAACTGCAAAAAGAAATAGAATTGAAATAAATAACAAAATATTTAACCCTAAAAAAACATTGACCCTAAAAGTTGTCACTGATGTAGGGCAAGGGGTATAAAACGAATGGTATCCCTACAGTTTCTTTCGCTATCTACAATTTTACATTTTATAAATAAACTTTCCATAGCAGTGACATCTGTCTTTCTTTGGCTTTCCGGTATACATCTGTCAATTATAACAATCGTAAAGACATCGATAACTGACTCGCATGAACACATATAGAACACTCATGCAGATCACATGATGCTTTCTCTGTCTCCCTACATAGAATACTTTTCTTTGCTTAGATTTAAATGGAATATATTGTAATCGAAAGACTATTATTGTATGATATTATTCAGTAGTATTGATTTTATTGTGCTATTTTCTTCATGTTTTGTCTATTTTGACTGAGAAGTTGTCATTACCATTGGTAGAAATAAGCTGTTGTGCCTATTTAATATTACTGAAATTTTTGTGATGATCTTGATATTTACCCTATGTTTTATTAATTTCTACTTGAAGAATNTTTTTCAGCCAAGACAAATGCTAGTAATTCAATATTGTAGATTCGAATTCATTAACGTATCCTGCATCTATGTGCATAGCATAGTAGGAAGCTTTCAAATTGGAGTCTGACTGTGATACACGTTACAGACAGCTTGCTGTGATTGAATTTCTGTGCGTGGAGGAAGGAACGGTAGGGAATATTCACAAACATCAGTGCAAAGTCTATGGAAAATCGATAGGAGTACGGTTGGTTACTGGGTATGGAGTGTGTGAATCAGAAGGAGGTTGAAAGTGAAAACCTGACTACATAACCAGAGCGAGAACTGGTACCGACAGGGCATACATGCCATAGTGAATCGCTGGAGGAAGGCAATAGAAGGAGTGGAAAATATATAGAGCAGATATGACATCATTCTTTCATATGAGTAAAGTTCATTTTTGTAAGGGTAAGATGTAAGAAGAGACTAATTAGTCTCAATCTCGCCCGTAAATAAAGACGCTTTATTATTATTATATAGTCTCTTGCAAAACACGTTGAAATTTTTCGAATTCTGGACTCGAAGAAACGAAAACTGGTCTCTTGACCAGGCTCTACAGATGCTATCCCACTCGCGAAGTTTCCTTTGTGAAATGTTCATCACTTGTTTGCCTCATTCTTTATAGGAAGTAATATGGCTCTTTAGTCGAGAACTCAAATTGCAAACATATGGAATAAACAAGTGGCAGAGAGTTTGGTAGGCTATTTAGCAATCACTGTATGTGAATCATTGCAGTTAAAGAATTCGTTATTTATCCCCAATCGTCAGCCAGGTAAAAAACAGCTTCATCATAGAGTGAAATATGACCAAATGAAGTAATAAAGAAAGGCCCTCCCTTTGTTCGAAATGCTGACAGAAATACGACCAGAGAGCACCCAATCGTACGAAGCAACCCATCTCCAGCGAAACGATCGCGGGTCGCGTTGTAAGGTGTTACACCCGGAATTAAAAATGTTTGTCTTATGGTATTTATAAACTTAGAGGTTTTGTATTTGCACAGAAATTAAATTTCCGAAACTTTCCCGCTTGAAGTTTCTTCCAGAGCAAATAAGACGGAAAATAGCTGGCGAATTCAAACAATTCGCGCGGTTGCCGGATCAGGCCTGCTACGATTGCACGAAGGCAGATGCGACGACGGCCAGCGCCAACTGGTCGTTGCATCCCTAAGTACGTGAAAAAGGCATATCACTCGGATGCATGGACGCGAGCCCTCTGTAGGATTACTCTATGATATTACGGAATCAATCATTTCGGAAATGAGTACTGTGCCAACCCAACTCGTGTGATGATGATTTTGAATTCGCCGCTTCTCCCAGAAACCACCTTTCTTTGTTCACCCGTTTCCCAGGATTCTCAGTGCGGCGCCGGTTCTGGGAAGGGACTGGAAGGCGAAGGAAGAAAGGTGGTTCTCTTTTCGGACGCCTGCGAAGGCGAAGGACGGGTTTCTTTTTTCGCTTCAGTTATTTGTATTTGCACCCAGTACCGATTACGCAGCAGGAGGATGGCCGGATACATCTTCTTTCGGTCATCTGTGAATTTTTTGATCACGCATTCCACATAACCATTCGCCTGCCCAATCTTTCTCCGTTCGCCGAGTACAATAAACAGCTCATATCATTACTATATAATGACAGTTCATGTAGATATATTCTCGAAACTTAGACGCACCTTTTTAGCTTTTTTGAAGCTCCAAAAAATAGGGTGCGTATTAAATTCGAGTACGAGTTATATTTGCGATTAGTAATGAATTTTAGCGAGCAAGTATCTTAAAGGAGTTTAACTGTAACCTTTAAAGCTATGATTCAATTTTACCAGTCTCAGTTAATATCGTTTTCGTAAGCAAACGTTAACGCTCGGATTGTTCTTCATTGGTATATCAGTAAGTAACAATAAGTAAAGAACACGTTTCTTGCTGTTTTTAACGATTATCTAAAGATATTCATACTATTGGGTAGTTAAAAACTAATGTTCCATCGCAAGACTGTCCGGACGTGTTGAGAAACGTACCGCGCTCCACCACGTATCATGCGTTACATGCTATTCGCCGCTTCTCCCAGAAACCACCTTTCTTTGTTCACCCGTTTCCCAGGATTCCCAGAACCGGCGCCGCACTGAGAATCCTGGGAAACGGGTGAACAAAGAAAGGTGGTTTCTGGGAGAAGCGGCGAATTCAAAATCATCATCACACGAGTTGGGTTGGCACATCCTCCCCCTCTCGTCTTTTAAGAATGTACATACATACTGCACCCTTCGGATCGGCTTCTTCAACAACACTCAGTTCACTTTTCACTAAGTGCACCAAACAAAAGGCAAAATCACTTGTGACAACATACATAAGGAGTCCCAAACTTACTGAGCTCCACAGAAAAATACATATAATAAACGAAAAATAAATAAAATACATTAACAATGAAATCAAATTATCTCACCATTGCTAATTAGAATGGTAATTCTTCAATTGTGAAACTTTCCTTTTTCGGCCCAGTTTCCAAGATGACAGTGACAGGAGAAATATATTTAATAATTTTAAATGGACCAGTCCATAGTGGCTCTAATTTTGCCATTCTGTGCTTGGATTTTGAACTGATGGGATGATTTTGGCAAAGCACCAAGTCTCCTACTTTAAACCTGGGCAAACAGTGCTGTTTATCATAGGTTGAAGCATACTTTTTATGCGCCTTTTTCAAATTCTGTACTGCTTTTTCCCAGTATTCCCCAAGATTTTTCTCAGAACAAGAGGAATCAAGCATGGATATTGGCAAATCCCAAATATTGTCTAGGGGATGCGGGATAGTACTATGGAAAGTTATTTTTTGGGCCATTGCGATTAATTCGTCCTCATATAATTATGACTCAGTGAGAAGGCAAAAGGTTGGGTTGCCGCAATCCTCATCTTGCCAAGTAAGCCTCATTCCCTCTCCAAAGATTTTGGCAGCTTAAGGTCGAGGGACTTGAAGAATCAAACACACCTCGTGCTGATGACTATACAATTAGGATAAATTCAAGTTATCGACCAGTTGGCATGCCTGCTTGTCTCTATACGACAACTCATAGATCAAAAATTCCTACCGGGGCGTGTTACGGGTAATTACATTTACGTACTGACTCTGAAACCAGCCAATGGCGTGTGGTTGTATAACTATTAGTTAAATGTAGTGTTAATGCAACTTAATACTTTAGTTTGTGAATAATTCTTTCGTCAATATTAATTAACACATTAATTTTGAGGGTTGCCTAAAAAGTAATGTTCCACATATTTTTCAGCCAAGACAAATGCTAGTAATTCAATATTGTAGATTCGAATTCATTAACGTATCCTGCATCTATGTGCATAGCATAGTAGGAAGCTTTCAAATTGGAGTCTGACTGTGATACACGTTACAGACAGCTTGCTGTGATTGAATTTCTGTGCGTGGAGGAAGGAACGGTAGGGAATATTCACAAACATCAGTGCAAAGTCTATGGAAAATCGATAGGAGTACGGTTGGTTACTGGGTATGGAGTGTGTGAATCAGAAGGAGGTTGAAAGTGAAAACCTGACTACATAACCAGAGCGAGAACTGGTACCGACAGGGCATACATGCCATAGTGAATCGCTGGAGGAAGGCAATAGAAGGAGTGGAAAATATATAGAGCAGATATGACATCATTCTTTCATATGAGTAAAGTTCATTTTTGTAGAATAAGTAGTTTTTGAAAAAAATGTAGGGCATTTTTCAATGTGACCCTCGCGGTAGATTAGTAACATTAATTAGTAATAGAGTGAACCAGGCTTTCGGTAATTACCTCAAAAACCTCATTGACCTTCAATTTTATATGTAAGTATAGAAAACAATAGCGCTTGTAAATCCACAGAAAAATTGATTGATAATTAAAAGATAATAAAAAATCCATTGTTGCCCTTCGAAGGTGTCCGTTCTTAATTTATTTCGGGTTTACATTTCTTCCTTAGTTCATCTCGCATTTTCCTAGTTTCATTTCCTCTCCACCTTTATTTCTTCCTTTTCCTAGTTTCATTTCCACCTTTATTTCTTCCTTTTTCGTGTCTTTTCCCACCGAAGCTTCGACTCTTCAATAAATCACTAGGAGAGGAGAATTCTATATCCCGCCATTGGCGATATTTCGTCGGCCGCACGTGCGCGACCGCGAAATATACACTCGGAGCATTATATTTTATGTTCTTCATTTTTCCTCCCTCCGGTTATTGCGCCTCCTTATAAGCACTTGTCTCCGAGAGCCACATCGACTATCGATTCTCGATTTCCGGTTCGACTTTGAAGACCTTATGCGCCCGCAACTAAATCGATCTTATGGCGTTTTTTAAGGCGATAAGAATAAAAATTATAACTCGTCCCTTCTTCAAATGATGTATTTTTATGAACTTTTCCCGTAGACGGCGAAATGTTCCCATAGAATATCGGGAATATAGTTTTCTATATTTTAGGGGAATAGAAATTATAGGAAATGATGGGAAGCAATGCACTTCGTATTTTCCACACAATTTAATAAGTTATTCGAATTACTATCAATAGATTCTGGCAAGACTTTGTCGTAGGAAGCCATAACGAACTGAGAAAATGAAAATGTCTATTTTAATTTTCTTATTCGAATTAATAAGTAATTAAGTAATAAGGATTTAATAAGTAATTCGACGTAAAATATTTCTATTTAATTGTGAAGTGAATTCTTTCTTACCACCTGAGACCGAGTGCTAAATGTGAGCTCAAGGTGTTAATACTAGATTCTAAGTTAGACTTCCGTGGCGTCAAATCAGTAAAACGTTTAGTAAAAAGGTCAAAATTCATGATCTAAAGATCTTGGGAACATCGCTTAAATCATTGCTTAAGAACCTATTATTCTGTACGACACACCAACGTATCGAAGTTTTGTGCACATAATTCCAGTACTTCAACTTCAGTGATAATTAAATACGACAACGCAATGTGTAAAACTGAATACAGTGAAACTTGACTTAAGAGGAATCACATGGTGTCGTAATAATTATCTGCAAAGGACAGACTTCGTCGTGCAGAGGTTTGAATCACGTATACTCGTATGTCAATAATATCAATACCGCAGGTCCGGACCTAGAAAATTTTCCGTTATGGACAATTTTCCGCCGTATACAGGTACCGTCATACCCAGTTTTCACTTTTTGATATTTTCTCCAGTAGTGTTCAGTTAAACGATAAAATATTCCCGAAAATAAATCCCATATAACCTACTATATATAACTGAACATTTGGTTTTTTTATCAATTCTGTAGTGTATATTTTTAACTTCTATGTTTTAATTTTTCAAGTCTCAATGACTCCTCGTGTGAAAACTATGCCACGCCACTGTATTCTTTATTCCTTTTATTGTTAATGTTTACTTTCGCAGGTTACAGAAAATGATTTTCATTGAATTTTTAAATTAAAATTTAGCTATGTATGTCGGTTTCGCTTTATCTGCAGGTTTTTCACATTCCCCTTATCTTCTTAACCCCTTCTTCGGGTGTTTTCCGGCAGTGGACATATTTTCCTAAGTACGTGACAAAGATTTTTTGTAATCCACTATGTAGCTTCTTCTTTTTCTATTTTTTGTTGCTATTTTCCTCTTTATCTCTACCCGCTTTTAAATGACAAAGGGTTAGATGTGAGAGGAGACCTTTTAGTCTCGATCTCGCTCTGAATAAAGACGTATTCTATTCAATGTAAAATTAGAAAAAGTGGTACTTTTATTCTACGCGATACACCGAGAACTTACGCAGAGTCAGTATATCACGCTCACTGGTTGACTAGAATTTACTTAAATATTCTTCGATTTAATTCCATCTTTTTTTCGAATATAATAAAAGAGTGGAATTTTCAAATATTAAAGTTTAATGCTTACTTCAATGATTACGGAAAAAAAATTCTCACTAATAAATAACTTTTACACTTGACGCCATCACCGGGTGTCAACATATATATGCGAGAAGATCTCGTCAAAGAGGACACCTTACACCGAAATTTATCTTTCTTCGCAAATAAAAAACTTCTGCGAGCAGGGCGGACGACCGACCGCACCGCAAACCGCAATTGAAACACTCGCCGAACCGCTAAGCATCGACCGAAAGTGGTATAGGCAAGCGGTAAATAATCTTCGTTTATATGAAAGGCGAAAGGGGAGGAAATATATAAAGGCGGAGGCTTGGGTGGCATATGGGTCCGGTGTCAAATGGTCAAGTACTAGAGGGGAAAGAGGAAATAGGAAGGAACTGAGTCGGACAATATGAGAGGGAGAGAAGAAGGGAAATATATTATGTCGTTCTTATCGACTAGCGAATCCATGGATTCAATATCCCCGAATATAGTTCATTTAGACTCTGATTTTCTAAGGGAGTGACCTACTTGTATCGACTTAGCTTAGACGTGCGAGCAGATTTCGAATAACAGAGAAAATGATGTCGTAAAAATTAGGCGTGACCTAAGATTAGTGTGGAGGAAGAAAGATTGTGAAATGAAATGTCGAATGAAAAGAAATCAATGTAAACTGGGTGAAAAATTAAAGTTAAGGAAAGGATGTCGAAGGAGAAGGCTATTGGCAAGATTGAGAAATAAGATAAACTACGATTCTCTCAAAAATAGAATGATATCGAAGACTAGTTTTGGTTGGAATTATGGATTACCCTTGAAGTAGATGAAAGCACTTAATCGTATAAAATGAGCCTCTTCTTCCATTACACCAAAAGATTATTACAAACAGCAATGTATGAATGAATTCACGGAATATATTTATAAGACTGAAAACAGAAAGCGAGCATAAACGAAACCATGATTTCTCCAAATAAAGTTATAAGAATAATCAATTATATCATAAGATAATTACAGATATTTATTTATTTTTAAAATAAATAAGGTCCCGTTAGATTTTAGATTATTACATGATTGTTCTTACTTAAATCGGTTATCATTTTTGTGCTTTCTGTGGTTGATTCGATTGAATAAAGCAGTGTTTGTATTTTGTGAATAGTGTTTGAAGATCATCACCTTATATAGTCCATTCACTAGATGTTTGCACTTTAGAGAGAGAAAGAATATTTTGCCGTAATGTCCCGGGTTTGGACATCTAGGAAAAAAGCGGACTTCCATTCTACGCATCATGGGTTCGATTCTAGGGGGCCCAAAAAACGGCCACTTTCCCATAAGAATGCATTGAGCGCATTTTCAAAAATTCATTTCGCGTA
>KZ309685.1:57586-69914 GCA_000376725.2 Ladona fulva
GGTTCGATTCCCGGTCCCGTCAGACTTTTTTCAAGTCCATTCTTCCTTGGGATTTTTCCTGGGTGCTCACCATCTTGCGCGAAGTCACCCTTACCCATTTTCCTGTGTTTACAACCAGAAGGGGGTTTCCTTTCCATCACTTTGTGTGGCCGGTGATTCTAAGAAGCCAAGACCGCGAACGATGCCGCCATGCGGACGAACTCGCAAAGTCCTTGCTCATAAAGTATCCCGAATGGCTTAGAGAAATGTTCTGCCGGGATAGCTCAACGGACAGAGCACCCGACCGGCAATTGGGAGACCCGGGTTCGATTTCGGGTCCCGTCAGACTTTTTTTCAAGTCCATTCTTCCTTGGGATTTTTCCTGGGTGCGCACCATCTTGCGCAAAGTCACCCTCACCCATTTTCCTGAATTTATTAAGAAGTCCTTATAAGAAGCACTCAAGAATAATTTTTAAATTTAATTTCGTGAGTAAGAAACCAAATTCAGTAGAAGTCCTTTATAACGAGAGCTGACAAAAATTGGAAAAGTACTCGCTACAGCCGATTTCTAATAAATGTCCTGTCCTGCAGTGGAAACATTTTTCCGAGATAAAAAAAATCAGTTTCTTTTCTCCACAAAACATTGTCTATCTTTATTTCAATTTCCGTTTTTCTTCTTAAATATGCAAATATTGTAATTTAAAATATCTTAAATGTTATATACTCATGCTTGTATATTAGTTTGACAAGGGCTAAATGGAAGATGGGACTCTTTAGGCCCAATTTCGCCCAAAAAAGACGCTTGTATTGTATTCTTCCAGGAGGTCGCTCCGGAAAAAAGAAACTGAGCACAAACAAACAAAGATTCGAATAAGAATGCGATGAATAACGATTATGAAAAAATAGAATAGAGGCCGATAATGAAAATAATCTTAATATTTAAGAAACACGTCAACGTCGGCTGCATGTACTCATTCTTGCGAACAAAACAGCGAAGAATCGCGATAGTAACAGCTGGTGGTCAAAGTAACAGAAATCTTCTGACTGGCAAATATTTAGATCTGATAATAGATAGCAAAAGCCTTATTTTGGAGTACTTAAGCGTGTGGTAGCAGAGGTCAAAAGAGACGGAGTGAATCTATGAGAAATCATCTCAGATGTAAAAGAAAGGCTCTTCCCCGGAATATTATGTATACAATAATTTTGGTTGTTTCGGCCGCCGAGTCTGTGGCCATTTTCGTCCCTGTCCTAGGAACTTATCCGGCTTACAACCTGAGTGAATTTTCCACAAGGAAACAATTTTAACTATATGTTTGACAGGAAGAAAAAATGTTTATGCTTAGAGAGAGTGAATGAAATAAGATATCCTTGTAATATAGTAGATGTTGATATCATGGTAAAGTGGAGGAGCATGCATTTTGTTGCGAATGGTAGAGGGCTTACGGTTTCAGCGTTAAGGGAACGGGATTAGCGTTTTGGACCGGAGGTCCAAGTTCGAAATTTCCAGTCCACTATTGTAATTTAAGTACGTGGCCCTTGAATTACAACAAAGTTTTCTTCTACAAATATTTCGCATTTTCGCATCACTATTTTTGTGCAGATTTCTTACACTCAAAACTGCTTTAACGTAAAATGATACCTAGTTATAGAATCAAAACCATGAACGCAGAGTGAAAGTCAATACTATATATTTTACATCATAACAAATTACATTTCATTCAAACCAAGCATTATTTCACTTAATAATTAACCTTCCTTAATAAATAAATTTACTTAATAAAAAGCATTTGATGCATTTTTCCGGTAACAAAATCCAAGGGTACCATTTTCCGAAATTTATTTTTTTTTAATTACTCGTATTCCGCATTGTGGCTTTATTTTGGACAACTCTGCTTTTGATGATTTTGACTATTGTTTAGTCTGGAGTTAACTGTCCTTATCTCAAGCATCTTTTCCGTGCAATACGCATTCTATATGTGTGTATGTGCCATTTGTGAAACCCTAAAATGCATCGAAAGGATGTGTATATTTTGCATTCTTTCATTTAGATATTTTGCACTCTTTCTTTTCGTTTATAATTATATTTTTCATACATTATAATAGCTTACAAGGTTAGATAGAATACAGAACAACATGGGCCTCTACAACTCGCCAAAAAAGGGTTTATCTATATATTTTGGTACATACAATGTAGGCAATAATGATTTTTCACGATGAATAGCGTAAAAATAATTATCTTCCTAAATGAGTTGTTGAAATGTTTGCAAAAAAACACGTGACGAAAATACTTTTCGTCTTCCTCACGTTTCTTTCAAAAAGGAAATTGTAACAGTAAGGAGTAGGCGAAACATTTTTAATATGCATGGAGGGTATTGGGCGTGAATAGTATTTGATATACGATTGAAAATGGTCGGCATAGATGAGGACGAAGGGGACAAATCGCGCCTTTCATATGCTAAGCGAACCCCTCTGACCATCCGAGTGAAGACCCCTGGGATTCTCGCCTTTTACATGGCCATCTGCGACCACCAAAAGTTTGCCGAAGATAAAAAATTCCTCTTTCTTCTTCTTTTCGCCGCCATGCTCTTTCCTTATCCCCGAAATCCTATTTTCCTATGCCTTCGAAATACAGAATAACTAGAGCGTATCTAGGTTAGAATTTCTTACTGTATTGCTTCCACTGATCTCCGAATATCCAATACCATTTGCCCCTAATTTCTTAAAAAAGAATTATGGCTCGACATTCTCTTCTCCTTCCACACATACGTGTGTGTGTACATAGATCGACTCCTGGAACTAGTTAACTAACTAGAAGCACTAGCTTAGGTTCAACCATGCTAAGAAGGCTTCAACAGCGCCATTACAATTTATCATGATGAGCTTCTGTACTGGAAATTTATCCGGACGTAAAAGCACCACCCATTGGGATGTCCGGGAGATAGTGGCATTACTGAGGTCCATCATGAAGAAAAGAATAACCCCCTACACTTCGCAACCTATAACTGCCGCAGCATGGAGAGCGAAGATCGACCCATGGAATTGCTCAATGAAGCAAAGAAGATAAAGTGGGATGTCATCGGACTCAGTGAAGTAAGAAGAAAATCAGAAGAACTGGTTACACTCAAGGAAGAGCATATTTTCTATTATAGGGGAACAAAGGATGGAAGACTTGGAGGAGTTGGCTTCTTGATTAACAAGAAATGGAAAAATAATGTGGAGAAAATAGAAAGTGTATCTGACAGAATATGTAAGCTAATCCTAAGGATAAACAAGCGTTACTCTGTTCAGATTATCCAAGTTTATGCACCAACAGCAGCAAGCAGCGAAGAGGAAATTGAAAATTTCTACCAGACTCTCGGCAAGGAACATGACAAGGAAGATCACTATTATAAAATCATCATGGGCGATTTTAACGCTCGTGTAGGTCAGCAGGAAGCAGATGATGCTGTCACAGGAAAACATGGACTAGGACAGAGAAATGAACGAGGTCACCGCCTGGTAGAGTTTGCAGAGTGCACCAATATGTACATAACAAACACATATTTCAAGAAGAATCCTACAAGGAAGTGGACTTGGAGAGGTCCTAATGGAGTAAAAAACGAAATAGACTACATATTGGTTAACAAACTCTACCCAGTTACTAATTGTGAGGTACTAAACAACTTCAACACCGGCAGTGACCATAGGATAGTTAGATGCAGAATGAAGATTAACGTCAGAATGGAGCGAAAGAAGTTGGTCTCAAGCAGGAAACAGGAGGTAAGTATTAGAAAATTAGAAGAAAATAGGAAAGAGTTCCAGCTGGAACTTAGAAATAGGTTTTCAGCACTTCAAGAAGTAGAACTGGAAGCCAAAGTCATGGAAGTCGTGAAAGCAGCGGCAGAAGAAGTAGCAAGTACACCAAAAAGACCAAAGGATAAGAAGTTCAGCGACAGAACCAGGAAAATGATGAAACAGCGAAAGCAACTGAAGCACTCAGACTTGCCAAAGGAAAATATCGAATATGTCGAGCTATGCAAGTCTATCAGAGTGGCGATGAAGGAAGATGTAAGGAATTTTAACGAAAGAATTGTACAAGAAGCTATAGAGAACAACAAGAGTATGAAGAGGGTCAGACGACGCCTAGCAATGGGAAAGAAACAAATCTTGGTCGTCCAGAAAGAAGATGGCACAACAACTTCCAATAGACAAGCAATACTGAGGACAGTAACCGAATACTTCACCAACTTATACAAGAAGACAGAAAATGTTGAAGAGGAAAACCAAGAAGAAACACAAAACTCAGAAAATCCCCCCTCTATTCTCCCAGAAGAAGTAACAGAGGCCATCAAGAAGATGAAGAATGGAAAGGCAGGAGGAGCTGATGGAGTTTTAGCAGAATATCTGAAACTTGGTGTTACAGAAATTTCTCCTGTCCTAGCGCAGTTATTCACTAATTGCCTTAGACAAGGGAGAATTCCGAAGGAATGGAACCATGCAAAGATTGTCCTTTTGCACAAGAAAGGAAGCAAGGAAGATTTGAAGAACTACCGCCCCATCAGCCTCCTTCCTGTTATTTACAAAACGTTCATGAGAGTAATAGCTGCACGTCTGAAGACGTCCCTGGCAGCTGCCCAGCCCAGAGAACAAGCTGGATTTCGCAAGGGATTCAGCACTATGGACCACATCCACACGCTGCAAGAAATTATCAGCAAAATGAACGAATACGAGATGCCACTAGTACTCTGCTTCGTGGATTATGCCCAGGCCTTTGACTCGGTAAGTACCTCCTCCACACTGGAGGCACTGGGGAAACAAGGGATAGATACAAAGTACATCCAACTTCTACGCAGCATCTACAAGGACGCCACAGCCTCTGTAATGCTGCATGAAGAAACAGAGGAATTCCGGATTGAGAAGGGAGTGGAGACAAGGCGACTGCCTTTCACCAATTCTTTTTACAGCCGTTCTGGAAGAAGTTTTAAAACCTAGGACTGGGAGGAAAGAAGCCTACGGATCAATGGAGAGCACATCAGTCATCTGCGTTTCGCAGATGATATAGTACTCTTCGCAACCAACGGTGAAGATCTAGCATCAAGACTTCAAGAACTGAACACGGCTGGACAGAAAATAGGACTCAGGATAAACTTACCGAAAACTAAGGTTATGTATAATTCTTTTGCAGCACAAGTACCAATCCTACTACAAGAGGTACCCCTTGATGTTTGTTCAGAATACACTTACCTGGGACAGCTGGTTACGAAAGGAGAGAAAAACAGTAAAAATTAAATGAATCGATGAATGAAACTAGGCTGGAGTGCCTTCGGAACTGCTGTATAATGGACCCCGGAACGGTTAAGGGTTACCCTACACGAGTCAAGAACGTGGCGCAGATCGACAAAGCTCACCCGACTTCCCCGACAGAAATCCCTCAGCCGACGGTTTAGACCCACCACCCTACTCCAATATCCCTATCCGGGGGATAATGCTGCATATGGACAACTCAATGCCCACCCCCGATGACCCCCGGACTCGAGCAACCTCAGAGATCAAGTCCTCAAACGAGTCCAAGATCTCGACCCGCGAGGAATCCTCTGCAGCGGAGCCAATAGGCTTTTCAAAATTAGCACTTCGGCAAGGCCGAGCCACAGAGGCCGAAGCACGACAAGCTTTAGGGCTCATAACAGAAGGACCCGCACGAACCGATACCTGACCCGACCTAGAGTGCAGAGAGCGGAGGTCCGCAACTTCCCTCTCAAGGGTTGCGATACGAGACAAAAGTGCCAGCGGCCGTCAAGAACGAAGACTCGGGAGTCCTCAGGGAAGCTATCCTATGCTAAACTCCTAACTAAATTACTGTACAATTACAAGGATTAATTAATGAAAGAGCCGATTAAACGTGAAGACTAACCTTACACTTCGACAGTCAACGAGAACGAAGTAATCCGACCTGACTTTAACTTTTGATATCTTCCTAACTAAAGTAGTTATTAACACTACATTAAACACTTAAACCCTAATGACACTGCACTAAATGACTGGAGTACCTAACTTATAAGAAAGTAAGTGAATACAGGTTCAGTTGCTACGTGGCAAAACAGCTGCTACACGTCAAGCGTACATTCACCACCTACGAACTTAATAAAAACACAAAAAATTATCACAATTGCACTGTGTAAAGACCGTTCAATAATAAAATAATAAGCAAGGAGGAAAAATAAGTAAACAACTAAGATAAAACGTAAGCTTATCTACTTCGATAGCCAAATATGGAAAAAGAATCTCCAACGGTTTTCGCGCCAAAGAACTTCACGAGGCTTGGAAACTTAAATCACTCGTAGATATCACAAATCATAACCAATTTTCAAAAAATGAACATTAAACTGTGGACAAATACTTAATAAACAAAACACAATAATCCCAGGGAAGAATGGACTTGAAAAAAGTCTGACGGGACCGGGAATCGAACCCGGGTCTCCCAATTGCCGGTCGGGTGCTCTGTCCGTTGAGCTATCCCGGCAGAACATTTCTCCAAGCCATTCGATTCCGGGTCCCGTCAGACTTTTTTCAAGTCCATTCTTCCTTGGGATTTTTCCTGGGTGCGCACCATCTTGCGCAAAGTCACCCTTACCCGTTTTCCTTAAAACACAATAACAGAGAAAATGGACAATGTCTTGAAATTCCTCGCAGAGGCTGAGTTACTTAAAAAAATGTAAGAAAATATGACGATGGTTAAAAATTATGGCCAAGAATTGTATTTACAATTATCTGAGATCTGTAATTGGTGCAAAATAACCAAGCCGTCGAGGCACCAATAAAAAAAACACTACTACTACATTTGGTACGAAGGCTTTCGCTGCACATAGTATATACAATGTTGGTTCTCGGGAACGCAGCGGTGGTCATTTTCATATGACGACGTTTCGCCGGCGGTGCTGCTGGCTTCTTCTTCACTTCCGACCTGAAGTCGGAGACATAAGACAGATAAGAAACAACCTCTGCAAGTCATGAATACGTACTTAACGTTCATCTCTTATGGAAACGTATTTTGTCTCCCGGGTTCTAAACTGGCCTTTACAGAGATGAGAATAGTTTTTCTGAGGGTTTCAGCATCGTAGAAACACAATGCAGTTTGTTTCAGATCTATGAGGCAAGCCGTTTCTGAGATTAATAGGGGGACGGACATCTGCTTTATATAAATATGATATTTTTTCTCATTTATCAATATAATCGCCTCCGCAATTTAGGCATATGTTTATCGCACAATGCGTTACGCCTTCACTGTTCAAGTCTACCTCCAGTTCATTGAACCGTTTTTTGTGCCTTTCTTTCCTTCCTCTTATCTCTAAAACCTTCTCCCACACAAAAATATCTTCAGATGGGGAATAAATTTTAAATCGCTCACAGCCAAGTCCAGGACATTAAGAATGGTACAGAATTTCCAAATGTTGGAGCAGAATATTGGCAGCAGTGTGGAAGGAAGTGTGACGCAGCTACAAACCACTTGCCAATAGACGTACAGAGGCACTAGGGATGGTCGAGGTGGAGGGGGTTTTAATTGAAGAAATAAAGCATGGACAGAGGAAAGAAGCGGGCCAGTTATTAAGAGGAGAGGCTGAAGTCATGAACTGAAGGTGGAATGCAAGGGGTAAGAAAGAGGCAAGAGATACTAGATGACATAAAGGGCGGAGTAACTTACCAAGAAACGAAAGAAATGGCATTGAATAGGGAATATTAAGTCACATGAACCTACATAACGAAAGGTAGAACACATATGCATGTATAAGTATTATAATTGCATTCGTATTTTACATAAAATATTACTAAGAAAAAAAAATTAAAATGTTCAATCCTCATTTGGTGGAATGTAGTAGAAAACATCTTAAATGAAACACTTCGTAACTTTACTATTACTAAGAACTTTCTTATTCCTTTAAAGTCAGTTTCTCTGATAACAACGTTTCGCTCCACAAAGAAAGTGTGAATGAGAAGATTTCTCAAACTTCCGCACAATCACCAATCATAAGAATCATAAGATAACAGGAAGGCGAAACCCGCTGCGAAGCAAAACCACGAAAGATTGATTTCAAGTTTTTTCTCTCAGATAAAGTTTGCGGCATTCAAAAACTTTTTCTGCGAAACTCAAAGTTATTATTCACGGAGACAAACGCATCTGCAAAAGGATTTTATGCATTCGAAGGCTGACTCCAGAATTCTAAACGATCGATGAAAGCGCGAGATAATGGTGGTCATGAGGAAATATATACATTTCTCGACTAAAGCCTCGAGCAAAATCCTTAACGGCGCGTGGAATGACCACAAAACACATTCAATCGTTCATACGAGCCACGAAAGAAGATATCCCTTCGTAAATATTCGGACGAGAGCTCCCGAATTTATGCCAACGCCCTCGTCTCTTGCAATGTTAGCATTTCCATTCCACCCTCGCCACTGCAATATTCGCCCTCGAAAATAAATGCTGCACTCGGACTGTCATCAGGTGGGCATCATCTGACCACGTCTTCCCTCCCCTAAATTCTCACTTTTTCAATTCCTTTCCATCGAATTTCCCCAGCAAAATCCAAATATCCATTCCACATTCAGTAAACTCATCCCTTCCTTTTTTCAAATATCCCAACACTTGAGTCAATTTACAATCATATTTGACACTCCTTAAACTTTTTCTACATTTCCTTCCTTCACGCCTATCTTAAAACGTTCTATTAATTCAACAAAAAAGGAAACGACGTCTTTAAGAACTGTTTACTATTTTACTAAAGCCGTCAACTTTTGTAAGTAGAATGCATCAAGAAACTCTTTGCTTTCTACGGATAGATTAATACGAGGGTTGGTCAGAAAGTAATGTCCCACATTATTTTCAACCAAAACCAATGCTAGTAATTCGAAATTGTTACGTTTCCCGCATGCACGTGTGTGCATAGTTTCGGTTCTCTCCAGCAGATAGCATAGCATAGTAGGAAGCTTTCAAAGTGGATTCTGACTGTCTGAAACTCCCACATCACAATCTCTTACCTCCTTTGCCTTTAAATCACACAGTCCCTTTAATAAAAATATGACCAATATACAAATGATTTGACTTCAATTTTCATAAAACTCCAACATTTGAAAAACATTTCTTCTAAAATATAGTTTCCCTTCAATTTTTTTTCTCCCATCCTTATTTTATCTTTAGTTACTTCCAACTCTATCAAAAGCCCTGAATCCTCCATGAATTACTCCATGAATCCTCAAAAACCAGATACTTGGAAGTTTAAAATAACTATAAAAACATAATCAACACAAAATTAAGGAAATTGAATGTTACTTCACATAGAAATATTTTATTCAAAATTGCATCGCACTATGTTCGAAATATTCTTCCTCTTTCCCCATATCCATCATTTTCCGCAACCCTTTTTCTCTTCCGTAAATATATCCCAGACTTCTTTCGCCGCACAGAATCATCTCTCCAAGGGCAAAAGCTTTCTTTCCATTCCACACCTGAGCTCAATGGATATTTGCATTGGCTCGGATTCGTAAAAGTTAATTTAAAGCCACGCTACCTTTTTGATCTCTCCTATTTGGCTCTCCCTTCACTCATTTCAAACCTTCCGATCGTCGAAACAAAACTTCTACGCAAAGTATGTACAGCCAAGAAAATACTTGCGATTACATGGTAATGCTCCTCTGTCATACTAATTTTAATCTGTTACAGAAAATACTATTTTCCTCCTGTTTATTTGCGCATAGACTGAAAACGTATGATTAGAGAATTAAAATTAAATAAACAACGAAACCAACAAAATGAAAAGAAACTAACTTGTCATTTCTATCAGAAACACCAATTTCCAATACCACGCCTTACACATTTCTGTTATCTAACTTCAATCAATGTAGAAGACTTCAAGAAACTTCAATAAATGAAGTTTCTATAAAAAACTTATTTAATTCAATTAACAAAGATAGCCAAATGCCAATCTTTCCAGTTCAACACAATTTTGTTTCCCACATTACGGAGGGTCAGCTCCTCCTTAAAAAATAGCCAATTTACAGATACTTATTTCCTGATGAGTATTTTTATTTATTACATCCCGGTGTTCCTAAAAGAATGCTTCCTGTTTAGATGAAAGTCTAAAAATATCCAAAGAACGGAGTCTGGTTGAAAAAAACAATGAATAATAGTGGAGATTTGAATTAACGTCTCATTTGTATTGTACTCTTTCTCTGCGAATGTTCAATTAATCGTATTTAATTCAATTAACAAAGCCTTAACATTTGTAGAACTCAATTTGGGGGGCATTATCAAGTAAATCGGCGGCGCAACGCCTCCTACCAGGGACACTGTAGCACCTTCAATTGGACTTTACCCACACTTTTTCTCATTGGTTTATTATTTTTCTAAGAAAACATAAGCTGTTTTCCAGTCGACTGTAGAAGAGAAGCTTTCTGTGGAGTTTCCGTTGGTTTATGCGCTTAAAATAAAACAGAAAGCTCCCTTAAAGTTTGAAGGCAATGTTGGCGGAAAAGAGTCAGATGGGGCGGAGATTGAGAGTGATGAAATGGGGTGGCCAATGTGAGGTTGCAGAGGAGGGAAGTTAAAAGTTAGCGATGGGAAAGAGAAGAGAGGATTGGGTGGCAGGTGGTGAAAATAAAACGATATATCGCGTCCAAATCTCTTATTCGGAATCGCCTTTCTCGTCCCTTGAGCATAAAAGGGGCCCGTCGTGCATTGCGGAAAATTCGATCCCCCTATACAGGGGGACAAGACTGCTGATGTATAGGATTTACTTAAAAGGATTAAGAAGCGATTCCACCATTGGAATACTTGATTCAGGGTTATAGTAACATCTTCTTGGTAAAAATTCAAAAACCCAACGATATTACGGTATTTAAATTAGTTTCTAACACGGGTGTAAACATAAAACGAATTTCTCTGAATAAATCTGCAAACAAATTTCCATTAGTATGGCTTGAAGATATATTTGAAAATTTTCCTCCAAAAGTAAAATATAGGGAAATTATAAAACACACGAATCGACTTTGTTTCGTAAATACATAATAATGTTACGCCCTATGATACTTGACAATTATTTCTTATTTTTATACTATTGCAACTTATTGCCATTATCAATTGTAATATGAGGATTGTTATATATTTTCCACAAATAATCAATAATACGAGGATAAGTCAAAATGTTTCTGCACTCACTTCTTTAAATTTATGACAACCACAGTACGAATTTTAACTTAAATCAGTTTTCAACCTTGCTTTTCAATGAACTTAGTCCATCGTCCCACAAGCTTCCTGATACCCTCGGAAAAAATTTTCAGTTAAGCAGCAAGCCACATATGCACCGCTTCCTTCACCTCCTGGTTGGAGGAATATTTACCAACTCTTAATGCATCTTAAGTGGATCGAATAGGTGGTAATCCGATGGAGCGAGATCGATACTCCGGCACCTTAAAATGCAGATTTTGAAGAGTTTGAACGGTGTGAGAGACAGTACATGGACACGCATTGTCATACATAAGAAGAACGCCTTCGGTCAATCGGACCTCGGTGTTCGTTTCGAATTGTTGGCTTCAATTTGTTTGAAGCAACAGCTCTTGGTATGCCTTCAGACCACAAAAGACGGATTATGGAACGCTGTTCTTCTTTGGCGCAAACAGAGAGTGGCGTAGCCAAATTTATTTCGCAAAGCAAAGCGACTCGAGGCGATAATAATCTAAGCAGCTGTAAACGAAAAGAACGATGCCATCAGCTATTAGCTGATGAGCGCAAAACGTCGTACATCTACATCTACATAAGTACCCTGCAAGACGCCTTTCGGCGTGTGGCAGGGGGTGCAAGTACCATGAATCTACTTCGCTAATCGATTGCTTTCGCGTATCGTTCACGGCAAAAATGAATTTTTGAAACGACTTGTTCTAGCATTTATTTCTCTGATTTTTCTCGCAGTATCAGAACGGCCTATATAACATGGGGGACGCATTATGTCAGCTACATCATCTGTGAACGTGCTCTCTCTAAATTTGTTAAGTAGATTTATCCTGCCGTTAGATAAATGTACTGTTCCCATATCATGGAAAACAGCGTACGTCACTCCAGTTCCTAAGAAAGGACGCAACTTAAAACCCGATGATTATAGACCTATCTCGCTCACCTCGATCTTCTGTAAAATAATGGAGCATATCATTGCGAGTTCAATAATGCGCTTTCTGTCTGAGAATGGAGCAATTAGCCAAAACCAGCACGGATTCCGCAAAGGGAGGTCATGCGAGACTCAGTTAACCCTTTTCATAAACGACCTAGCTAAAGCAGCAGATAAGGGTGTTAGAACAGATGCAGTATTTCTAGACTTCAGGAAAG
>KZ309685.1:84544-106829 GCA_000376725.2 Ladona fulva
TGAAAACACAATCGATGATAGTTGGAATGAGTTCCTCCGCATTATCAAAGATGGTTTAGCTAAATACGTACCGAACAATAGCATGCGCGAGCGTAAGGATCCACGCTGGACGAAGCCTAAGCTAAGATCAATGCATAGGAAGCAAAGGTTTATTCATTCCCGTTTGAAGAAACTTAAAGCATGCGGTGCTAATATAGAGACAGAGCAGCAAAAATATATAGACATGCGTAAGCTAATCAAGAAAGAAGCTCGAAACGAATTTCAGGAATATAAATATAAAACCTTATTAGAATCATTAACGGCGATCAGAAAGAATTTTGGTCAAATGTGCGTGAAACTCGTGGAGGTCAGTCTTCCGTCCCCAGCCTAATCAAGGAGGAGGGAATTGCTATTAATGAATCGACTGAAAAAGCGAACTGACTTAATCAGCATTACCAGAAATGTTTCAATGTAGACAACGGTTTCGTTAATGATTTTACTAGGCGAATCGAGTCGGATATGTGCCCCATCGAGTTATCAGTGGATGGAATAGAAAAGTTATTGCGAGAGATTGAAAGTAAAAAAGCCCCGGGACCCGAAGGAATCCCAGCAGTAGTCATAAAAGCTTTAGCTTATGAGATTCCTCTCCTTCTCTCGTCTTCTACGGGATATCGTTATACGAATGTACTGTTCCCATGTCATGGAAAACAGCGCACGTCACTCCAGTTCCTAAGAAAGGACGCAACTTAAAACCCGATGATTATAGGCCTATCCCTCACACCTCGATCTTCTGTAAAATAATGGAGAATATCATTGCGAGTTCAGTAATGCGCTTTCTGTCTGAGAATGGAGCAATTAGTCAGAACCAGCACGGATTCCGCAAAGGGAGGTCATGCGAGACTCAGTTAACCCTTTTCATAAACGACCTAGCTAAAGCAGCAGATAAGGGTGTTAGAACAGATGCAGTATTTCTAGACTTCAGGAAAGCCTTCGATACCGTACCTCATGTAAAGCTAATTCAAAAGCTAAATGCCTACGCGATCGACAAAAAAGTAATCGGATGGATCAAATCCTTACTCGAAAACAGATCTCAGCGAGTTGCATTAGACGGAATTTTATCCGATGAAGTACTCATCACATCAGGAGTTCCGCAGGGTAGTGTTCTAGGGCCGATTTTATTTCTTATCTACGTCAATGACATAGTAGATAATGTAATGAGCAGGATTAGATTATTTGCCGATGATACCCTCATATACAGGGCGATTACGTCAGATGAAGATAGCATAATCCTTCAGAACGACGTAAGCGTTATCTCAAAGTGGTGCATAGACTGGCAGCTTGATTTGAATATAAAGAAGTGCGTTGCTATGATTTTCACGCGTTCCACGAATTATGAAATATCAGAATATCCCTTAGAGTTCGTGAGTCATAATAAATATGTATCTAGGAGTTACAATTAGCAGTAGTTTATCATTCAAGAAACGTATTCGTGGTCTAATAGGAAAGGCTAATAAAATGCAAAGATTAGCTAGTAAAACCTTTAGAGGGTGTCAATCAAGAGTCAAAGAAATTCCTTATTTTTCTTTGGTTAGACCCAATCTTGAATACTGCAGCGCAGTTTCGGATCCACATTAAGTAGATCTCGTCTCAGACTTAGAGATGGTTCAACGTAGAGAGGCACGTTTCGTTAGGGGAGATTTCAGATTCGATAGCAGCGTTACGGCTATGATAAAATCCCTCGGGTGGAGTTCACCACAGGGGAGAAGATCAGAATACCGACCGAAGCTTTTTGAAAAATTCATCAGCCCAGAATTTTCAGATGAAGTCGATGACATAATTCCAATACAAAATGAACGCGATCTACGAGAGGCGTCGACCAAGCGATGTAAGGAGATAATTGCTAGAACAGATTGCTACTTCTGATCTTTTTTTCGGAGCATTATAGAGGCTAACAGAATCGATTAGGTATGAAATTTGGTGTTGATACACCCCCTGCCATACGCCAATCGGCGGCTCGCAGGGTAAAGTTCTAAATTATATATTACCAATGATCACCGCTGCTACGGTTGGAATTTATTAAGTTTAGTTTGTTTGCAAACTATGGTTTTTTGGAGTTTTTCTCAAACTCAAATGTCTGACTATAGTAATACTCTGTGGGGGTCGATATCGGTATAGTAAGAAAACTATTATATTACATTTGACAACACAGAGTTGAGAGAAACTGATTTCTCGTACAACTCTAGGGAGATAATCTGCGTCTCCGATATTACAGATTAGTCCAATAATTTAACTCTGAATCGAAGATTAGTAACTTTAACATAATCATCTTGGACTGGTCTCCCTCCCCGCATCCTAAAAGACGCTATATTTCTTGCTCTTCCTCCTCAGTCGCCAAGATACATTTAATAGACTGATCGGTATGAGACTTGAAGGATGTGAAAGTAGATATCCGCATAGAAGACTGGAATCTAGACGATAAGGAAACTAGCATATTACGAATTATTGTAGACTGTAAATCGGGAAATCGCCCTTTCATCGCGTAAGGAGACTCATATCCTATCCTATATCGGAATAATTTCATCCGAATAAATTCGAACATGGATAAGAGTAACTTTCTAAGAGAAATTAGTGGATAAAAACATTTGCCAATAATGACACTTAAGTTTAAACGAGTATCAATTCCATCTCATTCATTCATTCACCTTATGGCATCCCAATTTGGGGACACGGGAATGTAATCCTGTCCAATCATCTTTGTCGATCGAAGGAATCGAAAAATCGAAAAGCATTAACACCAATAACCTCCAGACGGATCGCATCCTATCATTAAAACGGAGAAATCGCGATGCTCGTCACGAAATCCATTGCCATTTTTAACTCATTTGCGCCCTCCCAAAGGCAAACGCTCTTCCCCGCCGACACTTAATCTATCTCTCTTTCTTTTCTCACATGATTTCTCCTCTTTCTTCTTCCTTTTTCTTTCCTCTTCTCCGTCCTCTATTTTATGCTCATCGCTCGTCGAACTTTCGCGATCGATTTCAACAGAAGCATAAAAATGGGGAATGGAGTAATTGGCGAGGAACGTTGACTTAAAGATTGACACCAAGACAAGTTAGTGTGTTACTGAGACTTGAACAGATAGAAAACATGGATGTAGAAAAACTAACAAGGGACACACCAGCTTTGTGGATCACGGAATAGATGAAGACTTTCAGCCCTCGGAAAAACCGAAGTATGATTCTTTTCTGCTCCTTTTGCCGTCCTCTCGATGGCGAATTCGACGGTTTAGACGATCTATCCGATTCATTACGTATAATCATGGAGAAATTGAAGGCCCCAGGGGCTCCCGGATAGCCAAGAGGGCAATGCGTTCTACTTCGGTGAACGCGGACCCGGGTTCGATTCCCGGTGGGAGCCTACGTTCGAAATGACCTAAGTTGTCGAAGCATTTTTAACAATAATACTAATACTGAAGAACCCCGTCATCGTTTTAGCGGGAGATTTTAAGCTACCTCATATTATTTGGGAGAATGTGACGTGTTCGAACTTCATTGGAAAGAAAAGATTATCGCAGAAATTAATTGATACATTCTCACTGCCTGGCCTTGAAGAAATTAACATGTATATTAACCGGACGAACGTACAGATCATACTTGAAAATACTTTATTTACTAGTCGCTTCCCACCCACACATGATAACTAGTCTCTATATGGTTGACGGTATGTCAGACCGCGACGTAATAATGGAAGAAATGGAGGCAGTAATTGTTAATACTCTCCAACCGCCGGGGCAGGTGTACGTATGTATTTGGCAAAGCAAAATTTTCGGAGTTCAAGGATTACGTGTATGAAAGATTTAGTGCTTTCCTGGTGTATACTGTAAAGGAAGTCTTCTCGGGTTTTCCACCAGGTCAAGTAAACTGTAGCCAACGTTTCGATGACTAACTCCGCCATCGTCTTCAGGGCACTGAATGCTCGGGTCAGGATATGCCGTCCTTATATATATTTTCTTCCCAAGCTTTATTCACCAATTCCTCTGCATATACATTAAAAAGCGATGGTGATAATGGGCAGCCTTGTCTTACAACCTCTCCCTAACTCTGCCCATTACGATTCCCCCTCAGTTATTCTAACTCGCACTCTTTGATTTAAGTACAAATTTTGCACCAAACACCTATCTTTCCAGTCCAACCCAATTTTCTTTAAAATTCTCATTAATATTGGCCATTGAACTCTATCGAAAGCCTTTTCAAAATCGACAAAACATGCACATATATCCTTTCCAAATTCCAGGCTTCGTTCTACAAGTACCCTCATTACCTCGATTGCATCCCTTGTTCCTTTCCCTTTCTGAAATCCGAACTGGTCTTCTCCAATTTGCCCCTTAATATTTACTTCAATTCTTCTATTCAATACCCTTAGAATAACCTTTGAGGCGAGAGAAATTAAACTGATTGTACGATAATCCCACTGCATATTCTTTCCATCTTTCCCTTATGCTGTATGGATCCCGTAGAACGTTACCATTATTATCTTTTATAGTGGTTATTCTGTTTCGTGTTTTATTTCCCGTTAACTGTTTCACCTTTCTTTACATTAGGTCGACCCTCCCACTTTCGTCCAGCTTTTCTATTTCGTTACATTGACCCTTCCACCACTGTTCCCTCGCCCTATTTGTTTCCCTTCTCAGTTCGTTATTGAGAACCATATACATTCTACGTCCTTTTTCTGTGTTAACCCTTTTCCATTTCCTTCTTTCCTCCATTTTATTTATCATTTCTACCGTCACCCATGGTTTCCTAATTTTGTTTTGTTTGACCCTTCCAATAGTTACTTGCGCACTATCCTTGATACTGTTTTTAATCTTTTCCCATTCTCCGTCTATAGTAAGTTCCCTCCCATTATCCTCTAAGGCCTTACTGACTGACTCTTGGAACTCTCTCGCTTTCCCATTTTTAAGGGCTTCAAGGTTCCATTTTGGTGTAATTTTTGCTCGAAATATCTTTTTAAACTTTAGCTCGGTTTTCATCATGACCAGGTTATGGTCTGAGTCAACATCAGCACCAGGGTAACTCTTTGAATTTTTAACACTATTTCTAAACCTTTTTCTTACCAAAATGTAATCAATTTGGTACCTATCCGTATCTCCTGGCTTTTTCCATGTGTACCTCCTTCTATTATGGTGCTGAAAAAGTGTGTTTGTGATACAGAGGTTATTCCTCTTACAAAAGTCTACTAATTTCTGTCCCCTTTCGTTTCTATTTCCTAGACTGAACCCTCCCACTTCTTCTCCATCTTTTCCTTGCCCAACTACTGCATTCCAGTCCCCCATTACAATTAGAATTTTGTTACCTCTAACCCTTCCAATTTCTTCTTCTATTTGTTTATAAACAAGTTCTACTTCATCGTCACTAGTGGGCATGTACACCTGAACTATCACCGTGTTTACTGGCTCAGCCTTTAGTTCTACTGACATAAACCGGTCGCTTATTAGCTCTATAGCTATCACGGCTTTTCCCGCTTTCTTGTCTAGCACTACTGCAACTCCCCTCTGGCTAGTATTTCCCCCACTGAGTATTACTCTGACATCATCACTCCAGAAATCACCCCCATCATTCCATCGCACTTCACATAGCCCTAGTATGTTAATATTGGACCTCTTCATTTCTACCTTCACATTTTCCAACTTCTCTTTCCTAAGCATTTACCTAACATTCCAGGTTCCCACCCTTGTTTCCTTGGCCATCTTCTCTCTTCTTTTCTTGTCGTTTCCTGAGTAAGGGTTTCGTGGAATGACGACCGAGATAGCCTTACTCCTATCACTGCCGGGCACGACACTCCCCGAAGAGGGTTGAGTCCCGTTTACGCCACTTACAATATTCTTATATTGGCACATCATGTGGGATAAGTGTGGTAGTCGAGGTGGTTTCCCCTTGCCTTCCTCAACCTTTCTCTTAACGTGACACCACCATCACCCGTAATGGTCGCCCCACTGAGGCACAGACGTCTTTTCAGCCGCCTCACTGAGGTACAGACGCTGCGTGGACTACCTTTCGTCTGGCCCCTACCTATTGACCATTCTGGTATTTGTGTCCCTACCAGGAACATAGTTCCCGCCAGTTACACTCTCTAGGTTATAGGAACACGTAAGCCATTCACCATGACAAGGTTGTGGTGCAGAGAATGGCGTCGAAGATAGCTGAACTGAGTTCCTCCGCATAACTAAAGAAGGTTTAGTTAAATACGTTCTGACCAAAAGCATACGTGAGCGTAAGGAGCCACTTTGGACAAAGTCGAAGTTAAGAGCATTGCATAGGAAGAAGGTGCTTATTGATTCTAAGGCATCGATTACTACTAAGGCTAATTGGAAGATTTGAGGTTCGAGCCGTGGTCTTGGGATCTTCCCTCGGTTCACGCATTAACTTACCAAGTCACCTTTACCCTTTGCCTTGTATAATTTACCGTCCTCGAGAACGGAGAGGTCTATGAACCAAATGAGGATTAAATAGAAATCTAAGAATATTGACTTGAATTCTTTATGTGTATCGGTTGTCGTTTCTCCTTGCAAACATGGCCTGCTCACATCCATTTCAGTGATCTTACCTTATCTATGATGCCTGTCACTCCTGTTATCTTCCTAACCCAGGTGTTGCGTTTCCTGTCTCTTCTTGTGATTCCAAGTATACATCGTTCGATACTTCTTTGTGTAGTCTGAAGTCGCTGGGTTATTGCTGCGTTTAACACCCATGTTTACCTCCCATATGCCAACACTGTATGTATAATGCATTGGTTGAAGACCTTTCTAATCATGACCATTGGCATTTTGGCATATTAACTTGAATTCTTTGTTTGCGAAAACATATTCCGAATGTCTCTGAAGTCCTGAAATAAAACGAATCACAGAAAGAAAAGCATTAGCTAGAAACATTTTTGAGAGAGATGGAAATGATAGCGAAGAACTTAGAGAAAATATTGTAGTGGGAACAAAAATTAACGTACAAAAGAATAAGTGAGGGATCGGGTCTTAAGAAAGAGAATGAAATACTGAAGTTCTTTGGAGTGTAGTTATGGCGAATTGGACTAATAAAAAAAAACAAATTAGGAAATGTAGGAGATGACGGAAGTGAAATCAGAAATGTTCGAGAAACATAAAAGAGGAAACAACTGATTAAGTTATTGTTAGGAGAGGATAAATTAATAATTCTATAAATTGTATTAATTTGGTAGTCAATATCGACTAACCATATATATTCCGCTAAGCAACGGCCATGAATTAACTATGATAAGCCTTGCAAATGGCCACTAAATGGATAGCGCCTTCTTTCTTCCCTTTACAGCATAAGTTATGGAGTTAACTCCTAATTTTTCAGACTTCCCTCTTCGCCACCAAACGCCTTTTTTCTCCTGGAAAAGGAAACACGTATCGGAATAGCGGATATATATCCCTCGACAACATTCTTCAAACGCACTGAGCCTAACTAATTATAACAAGAGGCTCGCAAAGAAAACATGAAAAAAAATCCCCCAATATTTGCATTGGCCAGCTGAGGCCAACTGGAATTACGATCGAAGATACGAAAGCAAATGCGGCTCCGTCCAGAAAGAGAGAAAGCCTTGGCAGAAAGGGTGCTGTAATCCTATTTTTTCACTCTCCCCTTCCGAATAACAGTAGCTTTTATCACCCGCTAACACCCTCGGAAGGGAAGGAGAGGTAAAAAATGGCCCGATTCTCAAACAACAAACTCCCTTCCAAGCAGTTTCAATCACCGGATTAAATATCTCCTTCCGGACTTCCAGGGGCACCTACGCCCAACTCCCACACGCTTTATTAATTCACGCACTGCACCTGAATTCCCCGAAAAATATTCACTTCTGGTTGTAAGAGCTTCTTTGCCAACCTTTCATACATCTTAGAATAGAATGTTCAAAGCAGATTCTCCTTCACCGTTTTCCACACTCAAGTATTCTCGTTTCTTTGAAAAACCGAGGGCCTCATTCAAAGAATTCCCTCAAAGTTATTTTTCAGCGTGTGTGATCTAATTCTTTCTCTCTGTTGAGAGAATATTCGGTAATTTAACAGAGATTTTGGAAACAGGAATTTTTAATCACGTCTAACGAATCATAGAATTGAATGCATCCATGAACCAAAGTAAAGGGGTATCTAGAGATAAAAACGTCCCACTTCTCGACTTTCGGGAACTGAGAGTCAGATTTTGATCATTCATCAATTCATTTGTTATCAAATCACTAAATGGCTGAAAGATAAAAGCAGGAAAGATAACGTCACGTTCGTCGAAACAATAATTAATATTATCATCATCAGCAATTTCAATCCGACGTCGGATGTAGGCCACCCCAAGCGCTTTCCAATTCTCTCTATTCTGAGCCTCTCGTTGCCATGTTACCCCTAAATACTGAATGATGTTTCTGTTCCTTCTGTCCTTTGGTCTTCTTCTTGGTCTCTTCACATCTCTTGGTATCCAATTCAGAACTGCTGATGTCCATCGGTTCTCGTTTCTCCTTGCAACATGGCCTGCCCACATCCATTTCAGTGATCTTACCTTATCTATGATGTCTGTCACTCCNTCGGTTGTCGTTTCTCCTTGCAACATGGCCTGCCCACATCCATTTCAGTGATCATACCTTATCTATGATGTCTGTCACTCCTGTTATCTTCCTAACCCATGTGTTGCGTTTCCTGTCTCTTCTTGTGATTCCAAGCATACATCGTGCCGTACTTCTTTGTGTAGTCTGAGGTCGCTGGGTTATTGCTGCGCTTAACACCCATGTTTACCTCCCATATGCCAACACTGTATGTATAATGCATTGGTTGAAGACCTTTCTCTTCAAGACCATTGGCATTTTTGACTTCAGAATATGGGCGTTTCTTCCGAAGGCACTCCCTCTCTTCCATTCTATTTAACCATTAAAAATGAAACTTCAACATCCCAGATGATTTGGCTAATCCCATAAGTAAATAGCTGCTGATTCTGTTTCAATAGATCTTTCGAGTATAAAATTCCACCTTTTATAATTAATCCCTATTATTCACGTTCGAGCTGGTATACATCGTTTTTCTCTATAGATTATCCACGCATAATGAAGTGAACGTTCATCAACGTCTTGAAAAGGAAATACGCAATTAGAAAAGGCGATAATTACATTCCGAACCAAAATTCCCTGATCGACCTTTCCCGGAATGAAGCAGAGGAAAGAAGGACGTATGAATAGTTAATCCTCCGTCAATAATAATATAACTTTTAACCTTTAACCTTTTTAACAGATAGGGGCAGACGTAATTACGGAAGTCCCCTTGTTTTTATTGTCTTAGCTGCGCTCCTTATGACCTCAAAGCATATAATGGCCCATTTTCGACCCTAAATCTCGTTCGACTGAGCTAACATACGAGCATGCCTCATTTCCCTTAATATTTTTTTCCAAGGGGGCAGTACTTTCAGAACTGGTTATATATCTGAGTTTGCGAATAGCTACCAAGATGTCAGCGCTCCCGATTCCCGGAGCTTCTATTTAATTTGCGAGGGCATAAAAAAGTATGCCTTTGGTTCTCGGATTAGAAGAGATTTCTGCCTTGGAGAAGGGGAAATTAGAAGCTTTGGGAAGACATTAAAAGCATAAAAAATGAATCCTCCCTCTGCAGCCGATTAATGTCATTCGGAGAGATTGGCTCGCAGTCGTCCCCACTTCGGAAAGTCCCCTCTCCGCGGGTGTGTCGAAGACTTTTAATTTTAAGACGAGGGAGAGAAAGAATCAGATTATAAAAAGAGATGAAGTAGCAGAAGGGGGAGGGAATGAAGTGAGTTGAAAAAAGATACAGAAATGAATAGCGAGTCTAAAAGAAAAGGAGATGTTTAAGAGGGAGAATACGGAGGAAAATCGAGAAAAGAGGATAAAGGAAGAGGTAAAAGGAGTAGATGTTTTACTCAAATGTAACTTAAGTCTTTTTGGAAGACTATATTTGTGTAGGCTGAGATAAATCACTCAGAAACTATGCCAAGCGAGGGATATTATCAGCATGAACGTGAATGAAACATACGTGAGAAAAACAAATGATAAGATGAGAAAATGGAGTATCTGATGGAAATAAACATAAATTGAAAATACTTCATTTAATAACTGAGTTGTGATGAATAGAGCAAATAGTAGAAAGAGTAATTAAATTTGGAATAAAAAATATAATTCTATAGCTGAGAGAATGCACAAAGGCGTTTTCGCTCTCAAATTCACATATTTCTGTATAACTCTTCCTCTTCTAAACAAATATATATAGCTATATTTGCAACTTTTGAAGGCAAGTATTCCGGCCATCAGATAATTATGGAAAACAAAATCCCTATTAGTGGTGAAGATGGTCATCTAATTGTACAATTTGGAATAGAAAGACTCTCAAGAGAGATACCGGAATCTTTAAAGAGAGCAAACGTATTCCAGAGTTCGGAGTAGTAAATGGTCAGAAAAGACGATAAACATAGCACTTACCATAAAGACGCAAACTGCCTGAAGATGATTAGCAACCAATGCATTCATTCAGATTAAATAAAATGAAAAATATTTTCAACGACACCAGTAGCTCCCATTGGGCCAGGCAATTGGGGCATCAGCCGGGGGCACATTTTGGAAAGAATAGAAAGAAAAAATGCTACGATTAATATCTAATAAAATCTGCATACCAATAACTCCAATGTATCTGTTCATGATTTTTAATGGGAAAATTAGAAAATAATAAGCGCCTCTTTGGCTTAACCCATCGCTCGCATCCAAGCGTATGGAACCGTACTCTCATGTGACCACTGCTTGGAAATCATTGAAAATCCACCGCGGGAAACCGCTGTCGGCCGCCTGCAGGATTCAAACCCAAGGGTTTCGACTTCATTGCCTTTCCCCTCAAGAAAAATTGGTACGGTAATCAGAGAAAACTTATGTTTAAGCCACATGTTACTAGCCTACTGTCGTATGACCCCCGAAACATGAACTCCTAAAAATGCTGTAAAAGCAAATTATATTTTATACCATGTAAAGATCTCAGGTAAATATTATTTATGAAGGTAAGAATATAATAATCCTCTGCGTGTATGTCATGTATCTGTTGAATATTTATTTGTAAACATTTTGTATATATATTTGTAGGTAAAAAACTGCCACCAACCTTACAGCCGCGGTTTATAAATAATAATAATCATATACTAAATAAGGTAAGAACACTTAGCATCATCAATATATATCATATGTATCATAATAATCATATATGTGAGAAAAGAGTTACATAGTGTTTTAAACAACCCAGTTTCAACTAATTTCAATGTCCTCCCCCTGAGTATGTGGAAATTACTATTTCCGTTCTTCTTCTGTTATTGAGTGTTACTTTCTCCTTCACTTTCCTGATAATTATTTGTCAATACTTTCGGAAGATTAGTAACAATCTTTTATAAATATTCTACCAGCGAACTTTTTGTTATTTAAAGCAAAACAAAATACTGAAAGTTTTGAGTATGATATTAATAGAAATTTTAAATAATAACTATATGGTAACAAATAATGGCGAAACGATAGCCAAACGATGACGAAATTTCCAAAAAATTTAAAAGAAGCAAACATAAAAATATAGTTCTTTGTTTTTGTATTAAATATGAGATTGAAATACTTTCCAATTATACTAAAAAATCCAAGCGATTCCAGAATATTATCTGATTTTAGGCTGCTTAAATTTAATGGGAAACGTTTCTGTAATGCTTCGCTCTATTTTGTTCCATTATCAAAAGTGGAAAATATCAACGAATAATATAGAGTGGTGCTTTTAACTATGATGCTATTTTAATTTGATATTAAACAGTTATGTCTAATGTGGTAATAGTAATAATAAAAAATTAACTGCAATAAGAATGAAAGCGCCAAAGAGTGAAGAAGAAAGAGAAATCTAGTTGAGTAATTAGAGCATTCGAAACGCTTCCGGAGGAATTAAATATATACAGAATCAATTTCATTCAGTTATTATAGAAAAATGCTGTTCCTTTTCATTTTCCAGCGTTTTTTTGTTGTTTTTAAATGTATGTATTGTTTGCTTGAATTTGTGAAGGTTTTTTCATTATGAAATCTTGCCTTGGGTGCCATAATTACTCATGCCGGCCCTGGTTCTATTCAAATATATTTCTTAAATTTCCAGGAATTTTTATTCGGACTTTAAGAGTGATCTCGCTGTCAGTTAGTATCGGTAAACAACGGTTTCTAAGATACGAATGCCTGAATGTTACAACATTTCTCTACTCTGACAACACAATCTCCAACGTAAAGACTTTGGCTTAAGATTCTTTAAGACCGCGTTTGAAAGTTAAACTTTAAATTATATAAGTTAAAGGGAGAGCGAGTACTTGATGAATACTGAATATATTTACGTTCTATCCATAATACGTTATTAAAACATATCATATCCAGAAGCCTTCCATCTCAGTTATAACATATCAAGCCTAATTCAATCATATTTCAGCATAAACTATTCGACGATGCAATATTGCGCTATTATCAAAATTTGGCTTTCCTTGTTGATAGTCACACGTAACTTATGTTATTTTTAGCGATATCGTTTTCATGAAAGAAAAAGTACGTCCTAAGATAAAGTTTCCGGATTTAGAGTGGAAAATACAGTACAAACAACAATGTCAAGTAACATAAGAGACTAGTACAGGGAATGTACTGAAAGAGCACACCTATTCGTATATATGTATGTAATACTAGGCGAACCTCTCGTTGATTTCCAACGGGTAAATAAATATCGATATATACAATAAATACACTAATTGTGACATACTGGACTCTAAAGAAAACATAAGATAGTTTATATTCAAATGAGACAGAGGAATGACCATTCACTCAACGAAAAGCACATTTTGTCGCTTCATTATTTGTGAAAAAATTGACGGAAAAACGTCCACTTTTGAGTGTAAATATATGTGGAACATGTAAACGAAGAATTTAAGCTGAGAGTATTACACAAAGACAAGAAAAATGACTAATTGAAGTTCTCGGAGAATAACGCGGATATAAAACCCATGGTAAAACAAGCGTTCAACACAATGAAATTTTCTTCGTGCCTCTGATTTCTACTAAAACTGTTTCCCCCAAAATTTCACATTCGTGATATTGATGATCGGTTTTCCTATTAATTAAGTGAAGAGATAAGGACATATCGTCTAATTAAAGATAAATCTATTACTGAGGTACCATTGAGGAAAGTTAAGTAAAGAGATTTTTTTTTATTCTGAATTTCCTCACATCCAAATGCTGGCCAATATCGTGCGAGATACACAGAAATCCAGAAACTGCTGAAATTCAATCACAGAGAGAAAGAAACAAAATGAAACATAAATGAAAAATCAAAATTGACTTTTAATTTGTAGCAGAAAAGAAAGTATACGAGAGAGAAAAATGGTTGGATAGGTTTTGAGGGAATTAAAAGAGTTTGCGAAGAAAAGGAGGAAAAATCCGAGTGAAATAACGCGCTTTGGGGTGGAGTCAATGGCAAAGGAAGAAAGATCAGGAAAGGGGAGAAGGCAAAAAGCGGCTGCCATTCATATTATTCATACTTCTCCACCCTCGCTCGCTTCATTTTTCATTTAAGTTTAATTCTCAGAACCATAAAGTCTGTCATCGATATGAAATGCATTCATTTTCAAATCGAGGATCGGTTCGTGGGGGAATTGGCCTCTTGAGGGGGAGAGGGCTTTTTCACTTCGCCCAGCTTTTTGCCTTCCCAATGAGAAAGGAAAAAGGAATTTCCGAAGAATTGTCCCTATATCTACTCTTCTTCATCTTTCACGAGAATATGGAAAGTTTCCACAGCAATGTCAATAGCGGAAATTATATCTCTCCTACTTCCACCGGTTCTACACCTTTTCTCGTAGTAGTAGAATTACTTCTATTGGTGCCTCGATAGCTAGGGTCATTTGCACCAGTTACAGATTTCAGATAATTACACCAAAGTTAATGAGTTTACCCATTGTTATATAAAACGAAATAAAATGGAGGCTAATAAAATTTTAAGGTCATAAAAACGATTTAAAAGGTGTAACTATAATTAAATAAATAGACACAATAACACAAGTTGATAATATTTGTATTATTCTACAATGATTTTAATATAGCACGACCGGGTTTCGACGTATTCACGTCATTATCAGAAGCTCAGAAACTAAAACAGTAGCCTAAATATCCATAGAAGAATGAGGAGGGGAGGGGTGGTTGTAAAAGGAGGAAGACCGCAAGGATGTAGGGTAGGGCAAGGGACCGGAGGTCCAAACAGGCAATTGAGTCATTTGAGAGGTGGAGGCAGGGATAAGGAAGGGAATACGCATGTGAAGATGGTTGAGGGATTCTCCAAAAACAGATATTCGTTACTGAAGGTATGGGAGTGATGCAGATGGTGGAGGATTTGGAATTTTTCTAATGCATCCATTTTTGGTCCTTTGGGGCATGACTGGAGGATGGTGAGTGAGAAATCAGAGCCGTGGTTATTTTGGATTAGGTGGTTGGCAAAATGAGATTGGAGTTGGGCTTGATTTGTGAATGCATCTTTATGCTCTTTGCACCTGATTGATATGTTTCTCCTGCTCTGGCCGATATATATATTATTGCAGTCTCTGCATTGGATTCTATAGAAACTGGGTTTATTTAAGGGATCTAATCGATCTTTGGAGTTGCACAAGAGGGATCTCAAGTTAAAACGGCTGTAATATGCAATGCGAAGATCTGACGTGGGCAATGCATTTTGAATTTGGTGTGAGATTCTGCTGTTGAAATTTAATTTTACCCACCTTGGGGGGTTCAGAGGGATAGTTGAGTATGGGTTAAAAATTGCATTCAGAGCTATTTTCCTCCTATGGTGGGTGAGTAGTTTGTTAATGAGGGAAAGTGGGTAGCCATTGTTGGAGGAAAGGGAAGATCAACTCCTGTAAGAGGATTGCCGTAGGTTTATTTCCTCCCTCACGCGCTAAGTTTGATTCCCACTCGTTCATGATCGTTTCCGTCGAATTTCAAACGCTACTTTCTTTCTCTCGTAATTCGCATTTCTTTTGTTTTTCTGCCATAACTCCCTCCTAACTTCCGTTGCAAGCACAGGAAACCTTTTCACTTTTACGTTCCCTTTTCAACGCGCCGTGAAAACAACGCATAATTCCCCCCCATTGATTTTCTCTTCATATTTTTCTTCTGCTCTTAGCATTTCCTCGGAATCTTTGGAAATCGTTCACACTCTCCAAAAACTCACTCTACCATCTTTAATGCTCCCGACAAACTTTGATGAGTTTTACATTGGCTCGTAAAATTTTCCGGAAAACGTTTCCATATTACCATTCTACGCAGTCGTCCGCTCCCCTCCACCCACACACCCCTCCGGAAACATTATTCCCACCCCACCCCCCCTCCATCCGAAAAAGGCCCCTATTTTCCGCTTAAGGGAAGGACGAGGTCGAAAGAATGTTCTCGGTAAAAACAGCGACAGTCATTTTACATCGCCCAAGAGCCGTTAATGTTATCGAAACCCTGCGATCATCTTTGCTATCCGAAAGGCCATGTCCGTTTCTATAGGTTACCCCAAATTTGATGTATGACTGCTAAAACTAACTATGTGCCCTGAATTTGCATCACCTTCTCTCGATCATTCTTTTATTATCGATTACCCGACTCAAATCTTCCCATTCTTTGACCATAACTACTTACGCTCAATCGTTTTCTTAAATTATAAACGTACCTTATCATACATTCTGTTCTCAACTTACGTCCCCTATAATTCCACGCATTCGGCTACTCCGAAAAATTACCGTAATGAGTTCATTCTGGGAATTAATTATAAATGAGACTGATTCTAAGACATTCTAACTGTAAACCGAATTCTTTACAAAAAATATAATATAACGATTAAAATTCTCTTCCACTTAAAGTAAATAAAATTAAAAACAGTTCCCAGTGACAAATGGGAATCAGTAAGAGATTAATAAAATCCTTGGTGTGGAGTATTTTTGCTGAATGGATGTGAAACGTGGACTTTAAGATAATAATATCAAAATTTTGGAGACATCGGACAACATCGGATGCATTGCGTCTTATGGAGTTTTATTCGTTTAACACGAAAATCGGTTAGTACGAAACTCGAACAAATATCTCGTTACCGAACTGAGGATTTCTTGAAAGAATCGTTCTCGGGTCTCCAGCCGGGTAAGAGTTTTGGCGAAAGCCAAAACTCTTACCCGGCTGGAGACCCGAGAACGATTCTTTCAGCAACTACGCCGGGAAAACAACAGATCTTTTCTGAGGATTTCTTGCTTAAAGCGAACCGTCCATTTCCAGTGACGCGCTAAGATTTTTTCCGAAAATTATTGGGTCGATGATAACCATTTATTGTGGATGGTCTAAATAGTATCGAAAAGTGATAACTTGGAAGTGATTGTCAAAAATATATCCTACGGTAGGAATGCCTTGAATCTTCTCAGACCCGCCCAAAATGAATAGGAGAAGATTTTAGCATAAGGCATTAGATATGCTGCTGCGCGTCGGATAAAAACAACAATTATAGTATATTTACTAGGAAAGAACCATCATGTCACTTGGGAATATTTTCTTGGGAACGAGGATGCGATAAGCAAAATTGAAGTTATCAAGTCTGTTGGAGGGCTTTCAGTGAGTTCACGACTATTATTCAGGTCGGAGGTCTTGTGGTGAAGCAAAGGATCTGTTCATCAGTAGTCTTACATCATTTGGAGCGTTTCTTACACAAAATGAGCAAACGTGTGCAAACTAGTATTAATCTCCAAACAAAGCTCTGGATTTTGGATAAAGTGGAACGAGGAGCTTGTAGTAAAACTCAGGTTGTTCGTTCGTATGGTATTCCGAAATCAACACTCTCTACAATTATAAAGAATCGAGAAAAATGAAAACAAGCCGCAGCGTAGGACACAAAGCTAAGCGATTACGCCTAGCTCGTCATCAAGATGTCGAGGAAGAATTTGTGAAGTGATTTAAACATATGCGGTCAGTGGATATACCATTGAGTGGACCCATTCTGTAGGAAAAGGCAAATTCAATTGCTTCAAACCTTGGGATTAATGACTTCAACTGCTCTACCGGTTGGTTGAGGCGTTTCCAGAAACATCACAGGATCTCCTCTCAAGTGATATGCGAGGAGGGTAATAAAGTGCACAAACCAGATTCAAATGAATGGCTTCTACATTTCAGGCGCCTCCAGTAAAAGTATGACCCACGGAACATTTTCAACATGAATGAGACAGGGATATAGGAAACTTCCGGAGCCCACGCTGTTTTAAACACATTACCAATCTAAGCTGCCCTGTGACTTTTCACACCACAAGAAGGCGTGGATCGAAGGAATAGCATTCCGACAGTGGCTCTTGAAATTTAATATGCCGTATGCAAGTACGGAATCGGCAGGTCCTGCTGATAATGGGTAATTGTGCAGCGCATAACTTATGTTAGGCAAATTGCAGCTCAGCCATGTGAAAGTTTGCTTCTTCCCGGCAAACACGACGAGCCGTCTTCAGCCACTAGATCATTATTACTATTATTATATAATATTGGGTATTATTGCCCTCATGAAAAAAGAATACCGCATCCGTTTGGTGCGAGCTGTAACCTGCGCTGTGGAAAGTAAAAATACTATGAAATGGACAGTCTTAGATGCGGTCAGAGCGATCGCAGCGGCTTGGGAATCTGTTCCTGGGAAGCACATTAAAAGTTGTTTCGAGAGAGCATGGACCCACTCGGAGGTGGATCTAACCGACGAAGGAGCCGGAAGAGTGGGATTTGTTGGAGACAATTATGCCGATCGAAGTTAGCCATGATATGGAAAGCGAATTAGTTTTCTTAGTATTTTATTCTTAATTGTCTTTGATTTCCAGAATGGATTAAAATTCGGCAATATCGTTGAAGCCGATGATCAAGTTGCCATATGTGGTTTACCTGAAGAAGAAGCCAATGCAGTTGAGGAATCTTCAGATGAGAGTGAAGATGAACCTATGCAGCCACCCAAACGTGCTGAAGTCATATCCGCTCTTGGCATCCTCGAGCGCTATGCGGCCACAGCTAACGTTTCAGACAATTTTCAAGTTGTTTGGAGAGCAAATAATTTGAATGTATTCGTAATATGCGCCCTGTGCTTCGGCAACCATAGTCTAGATTTTTTCAGGCCTAGTGAAAATTAAATAAATATGATATCAATATAGGAATCGGGTAAGGGTGACTTAGCGCAAGATGGTGCGCACCCAGAAAAATCTCAAGGAAGAATGGGCTTGAAAAAAGTCTGACAGGCCCGGGAATCGAACCCGGGTCTCCCAATTGCCGGTCGGGTGCTCTGTCCGTAATTATACCAATTAATATTTGCTGTTTATAGCTTATTGTTAAATGGTACATTTGATTGTATTTGTATTCGATTTGAGCAATGAATATATATCTGTAACAGGCTAGACGAGTTTGCATAATTTTCGTCGCGATCTCCCTAACGCGAATTTTTTAACACGAACTCTCGATTTTGCGGTCCCTTCGCGTTCGTGTTGACGAGGTTTTATATATATATGTATGTTTTATGTATATCCAACTTCTCGATATAGAAAAAGTTGATTCTACAAACCAATTCATCTACTTGTTTCACGATGTCAAGTGTAAAAGTTTTAAAGTTTCCCACTCAAATGCCACACTAACAGACACAACAAGAAATAATTGCCGTGGTATGGGTAATAAAGGTTAAAGAAAAGGGAATGCTTCTAATTTAATGATAAGACTGTTTGAAGTGAGATTCCACTTATCCAAAGCAGCGAATGCCTTTGAATGTGTTAATCTTACTTCTCTGTTGACGAGACAGCGTGTGGATTTACTCGCAAGATGACGCCACCAGAAACTGGCCGTTCAAATAAATACTGTAGAAGAATTTGAATTCTATACATTGTTGAAAGTTCTTCAAGCTTGTTCACGCCCTCAGAAATTTCTAAAATAAAAATCCAGAAAGGTTTCCACGGGAAAAATTCACCTTATTGGGCCCTCGAAAAACCAAGTTGGTAATACATTCGCCCCTGGTGAAAGTGGTCCCGGGTTCGATTCCTGTTGTTTGCCCAAATGTGCGAAATTACCTTTATATTCAGAGAACTACGTTATTAGAAGATGATTACATATTATGGTTACATAAGCCGTTCTGATACTGTGAAAAAGTCAGAGAAATAGATGAGAGTCGTTTCAAAAATTAATTTCATACACGAACGAAAAAGTAATCGATTTGGCAAGTAGAGTAATTGTGCTACATCCCGACAAGTAGAGCCATTGTGCCACTCGCCGAAGCAGGGTACATATGTAGATGTAACAGTTGGAGTACTTTTAGCAATACTACTACTACAAATAACTTCTTCTGACACAATTCTCTAGGGTCTATTACTTAGCTTAGACAATCATATTATCATCATATTATACATGTATAATTTCCCAAGTGTCCGTCCGTCCGTCCCCCTCCCTATTTCAGAAACGGTTAGATTTAGAGACAGGCGGTAAACTGCGTTGGATTTCTAATTACTGGAAACCCCGGAATACTTTATTTCATTCCCGGAAAGACCCGGAGTCGAACCCCGGAGCTAAAAATGTGTTTCCGTAAGATTACATGCGATTTTTCATTTTCGAGAGTGCAAGGCTTTCTTTTTTCATTCATTAAAATGCCTAAATTTGAACGAACTTCCATCAAACTTTGTTCATTCGAAGGTTAAATGTGCAACCAATCTTATTCTTGCCGTGTTTACACTTTTTAGTGTTCACTTTTTTAATAATTTTGCTTTTATTTCGAAATTTAATTGAAATTTACTGATTTTTCTGCACTCGCTACGGCAACCGTCATTGTTGCCTTGGATGAATAAACAAGCTTTGGAAAGAAGGGGTGAGGGCGGTGAGGGAATGTCGTTGTTTTCTATTACAGATATTTAAGCGTCAGTAGCAACCAAACGTTATTTATAGCAAGATAAATATTTACAGATAAATTTCCTGTTACTTTTTGCGTTGAGAATATAAAAGTAATACGTTTATGCGATAAAAATGAGGTTCAGTTATTCTCATTGGGTCGAAACATTCTTCCGAATTAATTTTGAAGAAACTTTGAAAGAATATGTGAAATAATATCCTCATTCCTCATATCAATATTTCAATACTGAAGAATTATTAACTGAATCCAAAAAGCGTAAGTAAATGTGACGCTTTCAAATCTAAATTACTTCACAGTGATGGTCAAATTGTTATACAATTTAACAATCTAAGATTGAAACTAACTTTTTTAAATAAATGATGGTTCACAGTGGCTTTGATGTTCAAAAGTTAAAACCAAGAACTGTGTAAATCAGGAATGTCACTTTGATTCTACACAATATTTGGAATGTTTGTAACCAACCGGGATGTAAATGAATGTAAGTAAAGTTGGCTACTTGCTATAAAATATACTTACTCATTAAATCAAAACTACTTCGAAATGTTTCCAGGGAAACAAAACTTATTAAATGCCAGATATCGAAATTTGTGTATATTGATATTGCTTAAAATATTAATTGATTTTCATTTCCCTCTATACTGTTATCCGAAGGTTTAAATTAAGAACTTAGTAGTAGTAGTATTGCTAAAAGTGTTTCGACAGCGTAGGTCATTTCGCACGTAGGCTCCCACCGGGAATCGAACCCGGGACCGCTTTCATAGGAGTCGAACGCGTTGCCCACTCCGGGAGCCCCCGGATACTGTCTCTTAGTCCAAAAAATCAAATAAAATTTGCATGCAAAGAAAAAAAAGGAAACATTATCTGAATATATTGATTATTTAGGGTTATTTTATTCATAAAAATGCTGTATACCATTACTGTGAGAGAAAACGAGATAATAACTGTCTTATGTCTTTGCAGACTATGCCATGCCTGTTCATCTTTTGCGATCCTTTCTTGCGGATGACATAAGAACTGAATCGTTTACCCCATTACAAGTTCCATACTACTTTAATTCCTTCCAATTACAACGAATAATGATATTCGATGATTATGGTAGTACGATTGGATTGAGAAATCCTTCCAGGTGTACGATGCGGTAAATTACTCAGCATTCTTCTTCAGAAGCACGTAAAACGACAAATATAGCATCCTCAATCCGTTATAAATCCGTCGTTATCATCGAATTTCACTCATCACCGATGCTTTACGGCTTAAGAACGCATAAAATATCATAAACCTGTCAGTCGTGAGTGAAACCTGAATCGAATCAGCCAGCTTTAATTCACAAGAGGCTCTTTCCATTCCTTGCAGCAAAAGAATCTCGCCGATAAACGAGCGAAAAAATATATTTTACAGACGAGCTGTGAGCTTGAAACACTCCCGGTTGAAATTTACGGCCCAAAAAACAATCACGCATCGATATATTACGGTAGTACCCGTCCGCTAAGTGAAGACGGGAAAACGTTACAAAAGAGGTAGTATTTTCAATTACCGAACAATTAAACCCGGAATTATAATTCCACGATCGATCACGTTTTTAATTGGAGAAATATTTCTCTCGCCCGTTCCCTACTCGGCTTTCATGCACACTCTATCCCTGTCTCTTCCACCAAGACTTCTTCTGCCCATTTCTTCGCCCTTAACGACGTTACTATTTCCCTCCCATATTCTTTTTCCTCTTCTTTTCCCCCTTCCTCCCTTTTATTTCGATCTATATGGTCTGTTTCCATCCGAAGAATTTTTTTATGCGGCTCCTCTGGTGCCTGCCTGTCCCTCGCCGATAAAATAGAAGAACCTACGCGTTTTTCCAACGTTTTTCGCAATCGCGTCGGGAGGATTAAGAGAATTTGTATTCAGCGCGGGGTATTTGATAATCCTTTGGGTAACCAATTGGGCGAGGACGTCAAAGGTAGGGACTTTTATGCCGTCGTCCCGCTCGGCGGGCGCCGAATATTTATTTTTTCCGGCGATGCAATTTTCATGTCGATGATAATCGGCTGAGGACGAAAGGAAATGCCTCTGTGAGGGGAGAGAATCCACGAATTTCCGCGCTATTTGGTCCTAATTGAATGAATTCCTAACTCCCTTGTATTACCATACCTACTGCTACTTTGCCTTCCGTAATATGGATATGACTCTCAGATTCGAAGGAAACTGAAGCATTGAGAATGCGACAGAATTGTCATTGGCGACTTTTTTACCTAAACTTCTCTGTCTGTACAGTCAACCACCCGAAGCGTAGTAGACTTCTAAATCTCCACAACTATTTGCCAGCAAAAGCTTGGAGGATGA